>BHFT01067253.1:0-20625 GCA_004320025.1 Laticauda laticaudata | reverse complement strand
TGCATCCGTTCCGTGTCCGTTCCGCTTCCTCCCTGCGTCCGAGCGGATGCGAGTTGCACGGATGCGGAACGGATGCCTAGCGGATGCCTAGCGGATGCAGAACGGACGCATTGGATACATTTTCCACGCAAAACTTTTGGGCAGCCCAAAACTTTCTGAGTGGATGAAATGTCAATAGACAGATGCTGGATGGATAGAGAGGAAGCAAAACAGAGGAAGTGAGTACATCGCGTTTTCCAACGGATGGCAAGCTTTTTTGTCCGTTTTACATCCTCTTTGCACCCTTTGGTGCAGTGTGACAGGGGCTTTACTAAGTTGCATGACATTCCAGACTTTGTCATATTTAATTAGAGATCCAAAGTCTATTAAGGCTTATGGGATGTTGCTTTATTCGCGTGTTTCTCATATAATAAGGCCGGGTCCTATTTTTTTTTGAACCCCGAAAAAATGGCAAGGTTGTCTTTTTGGGGGTGACTTAATTCCCCGCCCTGCATCTTCGGGTGGGCAGGCAGCGACAGCTTGAATGTTGACCTCGGCGTTGGTGGGGCACTTGTTATTGGGGTCAATGCAGGCAGCACCATATCTGGGTATGCAACAGAAGTACTTCTTAACAGCAACCCCCCCATTCTGCATGTTTTAATAAAGGCCTTAATTTGGGGGGAGAGACTTAATTTCATTTCATGTCTATAAAACATGCTGGGACTTCCTATTGGGGGAGGCCATATTGTTGGAGAAACAGGGTAGTTAACATAACTATATGACTTTTCTTTTTGAAAAGCTGAACTCTATGCTGTATAATGTAATTCTTAGAAATTTATATGCTATCCATCAGAACTGATAGCAACAAGTATGATTTAGGGGAAAAATATCAAAACTCTTTATGCTCATAGAATTAATTAAATACAACTGGACCTCTCAAATTAGATTTCTTATTTCTTTTATCAAGATGTTGTATAATATTTAATGTTCCTAAGTCACTTGTAGGCTTTGGGAATAGTTTGTATATTATTCTGATAATAGAAAAGTAATTATTCTCCATTCTATGAAAGTTTATTATAAGCATTAACTTAAACAGGTTTTCCTAGCAATTGTCCATCAAATACACATTTGAATAGGAAGACTGTAATTTAGGAAGCAAGAATGTATGCTGAGAAACAATATGTGCTTAGGCACTTAGAAAGCTTAGGAATTATGTATGAATCCTATAAATATTTGTGAAATGTTGACACACACAATAAAATGCATGTACAAACTTTATTAAAGCTATACTAGCCAATATAAAAGTTAGGCTTCCTATAGTTTTAGAGGAAAAATATATAGGTAATATGCTTTGGAGGTGACTCTTCTAATCATGCTCCCCAGTTGAGAAAAGATAAACTTGACTCAAAGGAATGTATAAAAACCCAACAAAAATACATCCAAAATACATCCACTCAATAGCACTTTCCTTTTAAAAAAATGCCAGTAAGAATGTATTTAAATTACAGCTTTCTTATCTCTGTCATATAAGATTAAGGTGTGACATAAAATGTTTGAGATCAGTCTAAAAATAGATTCCTGAGACCCTTAGGATGATACTGTTTAATTTAAGGATGCTAAAGTATGCAAGGAATGTGGTGGCTCAGTGGCTAAGATGCTGAGCTTGTCTATCAGAAAGGTTGGCAGTTTGAATCCCTATCACAAGATAATGGAGTGAGCTCCCATTACTTATTCCAGCTTCTGCCAACCTAGCAGTTCAAAAGCATATAAAAATACAAGTAGAAAAATAGGGATCACTTTGGTGGGACAGTAACAGCGTTTCATGCACCTTCAACCTTTAGTCATGCGGGCCACATGAACACAGAGATGTCTTCAGATGGGTCTTTGGCTTTGTAATGGAGATGAGCACCACCCCCTAGAGTAGGAAATGATTAACACATATGTGTGAGGAAACCTTTACCTTAACATATGCATAACCTTCTGACAATTGAATGATAAATAACTGCTTTTAGGCCCACTTCCTTATCTTTGCAATATTTGAATGAAAATCATCAGTATTGTCACAAAACTGCATTCCCATGGATAGATCATGAAACAGAAACTTATATTAGCTAAACTGGAATAAAACACGTATACATCAATATGAATTTGTAGTGGCAGGGTATTAAATTATGTCTATTATAGCAGTTAGAGTGCCTTTAGGAATTTTGTTTCATTTACCAAAATTATCTGTTAGCATTGCTGAAACTAAAGTTTTGAATTGTTCATTTTTACATTTGTACCTATTATTAATAAAAATGACCAATTTAGCTTGTGTTTAATCTCTGAAATCTAAGTGATAAATTATTAGTAATTTCTAATATTTACTTCAGTCTCTTTCTCATTAGTTATAATATTGTATTTCATTATTTATCTGCTTATAGGTAATTTAGGAACATCAACTTATCTGATGTTTTCAGAGCAATAATGATGTTTTATTAATATTTTAAAGTATCTCAACAGTCCTTCATTTCTTTTCCTGTTACATTAAGATTAAGCATCTGAACTAATTTAATCTAATTTGAGTTTTCTGTGCTTGTGAACTTATATCCAAAAGGAGGGTGGAAAATTGTATTAAATAAATAATAAGGAATAAAAATATATACTCCCATATGTTTCAAAGATAATGCAACCAACATATAATAGACTGGTAACATGAAGACATACTGTGCTGTAATCTGATTGATTCATTTTGACAGCACTCAAAGAATTGATAGTGAAAGGTGTCAGAACAGATGAAATATTGTAGAAGTTACATTCAGAAGGCAATCCCAGCAGCAATTGCAACTGGAGTTTTATTTCCTTTGATATTCTACTGTTACTCACTTGCAGTTTAACATAAAACTATGAAAGATGGGTAACTTTTCAAATAAAACAAGTGCTTGCATGCGGAAGAGCAAAATAAAAGTTTACATCAGATATTTGAACAATGGAATATTATCTGACACTGAGTTATGACAGATATACTGTCAAAAGCAGAATTATCTTAATCTTTCCTCCTGGCTTTCTCCTTTTCTTTTTTAAAAAAAATCCCCTTTTACAGGCTGCTGCTTATTAATAGAATAGATGGAATTCCTTATTGAGCAAGTGTGATTAGATACACAAGGAATTTGTCTTGGTGCAAATGCTCTCAGTATACATAAAAGAAAAGATACATTTGTCAAGAATCATAAGGTACAACCCTTAATAATAGTCATAGAGTGCAATAAGCCAATCAAATTGTTCTGTATGCAAATTGGGTTACTCCAAAACATGCAAATCTGCATTGGTCAACTAAAGTAAGCATTGTATTGGTTCACTAAGAACCAATCCAAATAAAGTAAAAAAGGCGGCAAATTCGAACAGCTGCCATTGGTTACAAGCCGGCAGGTAGCCTGTATAAAAGGCTGGCCGCAAGTTCGGCCAACTGTTCTGCTTTTACTGACTCGTTGAAAATAAAGACTTTATTTTGTTGGAACCCAGTCTACCTTGTGTTTTTCGACAAAACACTGGGACGAAGGTGGGATCGTCCCTGAACGCGAAAACTGCCACAGTGATAAGGAAGCCCAGGACGACAACAAAGATGCCTTGGAAACAAATGCACCCGCCCGCACCCTTTCAAGCCCCAACGAAGAGGATTGGGATTCCTATGCAGACGCTTCCAATGTATCTGGAAAGCAATGAATGGAAGGATTTTCGCGAGCAACGTAAGAGGGCTGTGTTCCTAACACACTGTGGGCCAACGGTCTTTCAAGATGGCAAAGGCTCTAGCGAATGCCCCAAGATGTTTAAACAACTAACTGGCCAGAATTGCAACGAATCCTCATAAGGCACATACGTTCCGATGGTGTCCAATTTAATAAAGTGACACGAAATTCTACAGGCAGAAGACCAGAGAGAGGGAAGAGACCGTCGCCGATTTCGGTTGCTGCCACTTCGACAAATAGGTGGTGAGTGTGAATTCTCAAACCCTCGACGAGGCAATGAGGCATCGAGTAGTGTTGGGGTTGAGAGACTCAACCAACACAGAGTAAATTACTCAACAAACCGCAACATCAGTGTAGCCGAAGCTATCACGGAAGCCACAGCCGCGAAGCCGCGAAAAAATCGGCTGTCACTTTGAAAAATGAACCACACATAGTGACGAACGAACCAATATACAACCAAAGACAAAAAACATCTACCACCCACCACGCACTACCAAAGGAGAGTATGGCGAAACACCGTGACTCTAGCGAAGAAGACAACGGAGGTCCACCGCCTAGTACACTAACAAAAAGAGCGTCGAAAGGAAGAAATTGGCGGGAATGCTCTGGGCTTGCGGAGGAAATCATCCGCCAGCGCAAATGCAGATTTCTCGATGCCAGATCTGCAGGGTCTGCAAGAAATTGAGGGCATATCGAAAAAAGTCTTCAGAAACAAGAAAAGCTACAGGCCCAACGGACACAGAAATGCTCCAATACAAGCCGAGCCAAAACGAACTGAAAGAAAGTGGAAACAAGACAAGCGAAGCTCATACACACCAGACTTTCCTTATAGGAAGCGCCCAGATGGATTAAGCGGGAAGAAAGTTAAAGTCATTGTAGAAATCGAAGGGAAGCCCTGCAAAGATGAATGTAGACTCAGGGTCCTTTCTCTCTATGGTATCGTGTGAGACACAATTAAAAAGCTAGTCCGCAGATATAAAACCAAAGAACTAAAAAGCAGCACCTAACTCTCAAGGACTACCAGGGAAAACCAATTCCTGGTCGTCGGCAGGGACATTTCCCGAGTCACCTACAAAAACACGTCAAAGTGCTCCGCTGCACCATAGTCCTCGACGAGACAGACCAAGTCTCCTGGGCATCGAATGGTTTCGCAACCATTGGGGCATCGGATGACCGGGATCGATCGAGTGACTGCAACCGGCTGGAGAAGACCTCATCCAGGAATTCCAGGACGTTTTTGATGAGCTCACTTTGGCAAGTATCGGGGAAATCTAATTTCTTTTCAGTTTAAACCCAAATTAAGCCCCACGAAGAATAAAAGCCAGGCGAGTTTCCTTTTGCACTAAAAGGCAAAAATAGAGGAACAGCTAGACAAATTAAATAGGCCTCAAGGGGTATTAGAACTGTGGACTATGCCAAGTGGGAAAACGGCCTATAGTCCACACCTATCAAAACCGACGGATCCATTAGAATCTGTGATGACTATAAGGCTAACGCCTGAACACGGCATTACAACCAAGCGCTATTACCGGTGCCAGTAGTCCAGCATTTGCCTTCACTCCCTGGGAAAAGGCAAAGGTTTTTTGCTAAACTCGACCTAAAACAAGCTACCAACAACTCCCAGTGGGATCCCAGAAACGGCGGAAGCACAGACTATAGTCACCATATAAGGGCGCATTCAAATGTCCACCGACTTCAATTTGGAGTAAGTGTGGCCCAGGCGTTTTTCCCCAGAGTCTAATGGAAGCACACTCTCCTAAATGGCAATACAAGGAGTCGTACCATACTTTGACGACGTATATCTCACAAAGATGAAACGCCTAAATTAAAAAAAAGATCAAAGAAGTACTTAACTAAGTTTAGAGAATCTGGCCTCAAGATGAAAAGAGAAAAGTGTTGCCTAGTTAAGAATGGCGTCGAATTCCTGGGCTATTTGATAGATGGAGAGGGTATACACCCTACGACAAGAAAATTAAAGCTATCAAATAAGCACCAGAAACAAGAAACAAAGCCGAACTAAAGCATTTCTTGGACTGATAAATTTTTATAATGTATTCCTACGAATAAAGCCACAATAGCAGAACCATTGCACCGTCTATTGGACAAGAAAGCAATTTGGACGTGGGGTTATAGAGAGAAGAATTCCTTCCAAAAAATTAAAAAATTGCTAACATCAACAAAACGTTCTCATTCAATTTAGCAACACACTGCCATTGAGGGTGACCTGCGACGCTTCGCCATTTGGAGTCGGTGCCATCCTGAGCCACCAACTGCCTGATGGCAGAGAGGGCACCCGTCGCATACTACTCAAGGACTTTGTCTAAAACCGAGAGGAATTACAGCCAACTCGACAGAGAAGCTCTAGCAATTGTCGCTGGAGTGAAACGCTTCCACGAGTACCTCTTACGGGCGGACTTTTCAAATTATAACAGACCACAAACCGCTAAATGGGAATTTTTGGCGGGAAAACAAGCCAACACCAAATATCTTTTCTCCAAGAATGACTAGATGGTCAGAGTTCCTAGCAGCCTATTCCTACACCCTGACACATCGACCAGGGAAACAAATTTCCCATGCGGATGCTTTGAGCAGAGCACCTTTACCAGAAACCGAGGAAGACCCGGCACCAGCGACGACAGCATTACAAATAGAGACTTGCCCCGATCTACCCATATCAGCTTATTATGTCGCCAGAGCCACCGCGAAAGACTCAATGACTGCCCGTGTCCTCAGCTGGGTAGGTAAAGGCTGGCCGAAAACCAAAAAACTGAAAACTTTAAACCTTTCCGGACCAGACAGACTGAACTTTCGATTCCAAAAGGGTGTTTATTGTGGGGTGATCGGGTCGTCATTCCTAACAAACTACAACCCAGGGTACTTGGGATGTTACACAAAGGCACCCGCGGAATTGTGAAAATGAAAAGCCTTGCTAGAAGTTATGTTTGGTGGCCGGGTATTGATAAGACATAGAATATTGGGGTAAAGCTCGTGCAACAAGTGCCAGGGAATTAGACCGTCCCCGCCTAAAGCACCCATTAGAGACTGGGAAACCCCGCGAGGCCCGTGGTCAGAATCCACATCGATTTTGCGGGTCCTACCAAGGGGCATACATTCTGATTGTCGTTGATGCCTATTCTAATTGGCTAGAAGTAAAATTCATGCCATCAACGACAACAGAAACTGTAATCAAACAACTAGACAAACCTTTTGCACCCATGCGTTCTACCGGACATCCTCGTATCAGATAATGGGCACAGCTAACCAGCCTACATATCGAGCAATAACCTAGCTTTCCCTAGGTATAAGACATGCGCCTACTGCCCGGCCCACCTGGCCGCAAACGGCAGGGCTGAGAGAAATGGTCCGGTTTACCAAAGAGGGTTTAGAAGAGAATGGACACCGGTGATGTCCAACAGAAAATAAACCGATTGCTCACTCTCCAACACATAACGCGCCAGTACCCACGACCAACAAGTCCCCCAGCAGAATGCTCATGGGAGGAAATTAAGATCACACCTCGACAGGTTGCACCCAAATTTTACGCAGAAACCCCCCCCCGACTCCTCCACACGATTTATGGAAATTTGAAATAGGCGAGTTGGTTTAGCGCTAAAAACTTCACCGGGGACCCTGTTTGGCTACCAAAACAGCATGGTATAAAAAATAAATCAAAGAAAAATACGCAAATAACAGGCCCAAATCCTACCGATTAAACAATTGACGACGGCAGGGAATGGAAGCGGCACATAAGACGAGCTCCGTTCCCGAAACATAGAACGAAATACAGACATACACCCATACATGGAAAAAACCGGTGATTGGCAAACGCAAAGGGGGGGGAAATGCGAGAAAAAAATAAAGAACCGATACAAACAAAAACCAAAGAGATTAACAAACAAAAAGAGCAAAGAAAAGACTCACTGTTTGAAGAGACTTGCGTGAAGAGCCCATCGGAAGGGAACAGCCAGGCCAGCTCAACCTGCCCGGAGGAAACGGGACGGGAGCGGCAAAACCGCCGGCCTAAGAAACTCAGGCGCAGAATGGCTGACTCACCCTTCCAGACGGTTCCAGAGAGAAGGACGGACGACACAGCAGCCCCCATCCGAACCAGTCGAAGTCTCCGCCGAAAGTGAACTGCGCAGGTCCAGTCGAGTCAGGAAAAGCCCCCGCCTACCTGCGCGACTACATCACCACGTTAGGACTTGAACTAAGGAGGGGAGGGGTGTTCTGATGACAAATTGGGTTACTCCAAACATGCAAATCTGATTGGTCAACTTAAAGTAAGCATTGGATTGTTCACTTAAGAACCAATCCAAATAAAGTATAAAGGCAGCAAATTCGAACAGCTGCCATTGGTTACAAGCCCGGCAGGCTAGCCTGTATAAAAGGCTGCCGCAAGTTCCGCCACCGTTTTTTTTTTTTTTTTCTTTCAGCTTTTACTGACTCGTTGAAATAAAGACTTTATTTGTTGGAACCCGGTCTACCTCGTGTTTTTCCGAACAAAACACAAATCATACTGGGAAACAGTCAATATAGATTGTAAGGATACAAGCGACAAAGTTACAGTCATACAGTCACAAATGAGAGGGGATGGATAATAAGGAGTGATGAGGAGGTTAATAGTAATAGTAGTGCAGACTTTGTAAATAGTTGGACATTGTACTTATATATTTTTGTAAAAATATGTAAATATGACTTTGTAAATAGTTGGATAGTGTACTTAAATATTTTGTAAATATATGTAAATATATTTACAAAATATGACTTTATAAATAGCTGGACAAGTACTTATTTCTAGTTTAGAGGGTTAATGAATCCCTCTGGAACACCCATTTGTGCCATTCTATGAATAGTTTACTAGAGTTTACTGCTTCAACATAGTACTTCGTTTGGTTTAGACTTTGAGCAGATACAACATTTTCTACATGCAGAAGTAGGAAAATATGAGGGTTAAACAGCGGTAAACAAACTGGAAATAGTGCATACAGAAAATTGAAGCTGGATGTTGCAAGAATGAGTTCAAAATTACTGGGTTAAAGTTGCATGGCTTAGATTTCCTTTTGTAGCTTCACATTTAAATCTATGGTATGTAAAATCTGAATTCAGAAGAAACATCGGAACAAAATACTGAATTTGTCTCATAGCTGTTGAAACAAGGGGAAATGTTGTAAAAGACTGTGGAAAACCGGGTTCTAATACAAAAACTTCCATTTAAACTCAATTCTGTGTTTCTAAAAGTAGATGATAATTTTATGAAAGAGCCAGTGGTTGGTCTAATAGTCTGGCATCAGGCTATAACGGAAATAATGACTCCCTTTAGGCACAAAGTGAGTTCTTTCAGCCATAGGAGGCAAACCACTTCCAAAATGTTGTAATGAAAACTGTAGGGATTTGTCCAGGCCATCACCAGGATTCAGGACCCACTCAAAGGCAGAAAAAGGAGATAAAAAACTTGAAGATATTCTTTGGTTTTCATCATACTACAATATTCCTGAATACTGAATTTCTATTTTTCTGCTATAATACCATTGTTAACATAACCTTTTTTTCTTGAAAGGTTTATAAATTCCAATTTTGGAAAATTCTTTCTATGCAAAGTTATGCATATGAAACTCACTCTCAAAGTATTTAATGTTTTTTTAAAGTACTATGTTCTGTAGGTTGCCTGAAATGTACAAATAATTAACATCTTTAAGCAATAAACTTCTGAATCATGCTATCAAAGAGATGAGTAGTGCAGTGGTTGGAATGCAGTATTGTAGGCAAACTCTGTCCACAACTTGGAATTTGATCCTGACAGGCTTGAGGTTGACTCAGCCTTTCACCCTTCTAAGGTTGGTAAAAAGAGAATTCAGATTGTTGGGGGCAATATGCTACATTGTAAACTGCTGAGTATGTAAAGCACCATGGAGAAGTATGTAAGTGTAAGTACTAGGACTATTGCTATTGTTAAATAATGTTTAAACATTATATCTACATCAAGATCTTATAAAATATACATATCACTATTATATTCTTAATTTAGATGGATATTTATTTATTTTATTCATTAGAATTTGTTAAACAACGAGAACCAGCATAAAAGAATAAAAATACAATTACAGAAACAATTGTCATTACAATCAATCCTGTTTTACCCTTTTAAGGGTGGAATCACTTGTGATATCGCTATGTAGCATTAGAAATACATTGAAACTTATACTTGCAGGAGTAGTTTTGAGTTTAATAAAGGGAGGAAAGTAAAAATCTTCATAGCATCTCTTTTGAGGAAATTGTTGAGTCCTATGAAAGATTTTATACATGCATTCTGGCAGTAAATTTATTTAATTAAAATAAATGGCTGCTTCTGATCTTGCCTGTTGCGCAGCACTTTAGGGACTAACACATTTGGAAGAGGAAATTTGACAAAGGTAGGAAAAGAACACTTCTCATTGTGTCTGAATCCATCTCTTCCCCTAGCTGTCCTCAGATAAGTTGGTTTTGCACACTGTTATCTGGAACCCATTGAGGTGGATGAGTTACTTGGAGTTACCAGTTATAAATTGCAGCACTTCCTATGATATCCTAAATTCTTTGGATTGCACTACTTTGAATGATATATTGATTTTTGTGTTGTAGAATTCCAAGTAAATTTACAAGAGTGAAAAGGAAGCAAGAAATGTGTGCCATTGTTGAGCATTGATAACCATAGGTTTAAAGACAGGTTTTAAAAGCTTTTAGCATAGATTCAATCCAACTATGCTTTCCCCGTCATTATATAATTCAGATGTTTTCCTCTGGGGAAGCAGAAACATAAGCCAAAGCTTTTAAAAGCACCTCCTCTATAGCATTAGCAATGATAGGAATAGAATCTGAATTGGCTTATACACAGGGGTGATGACCAGTGAGTGGTGCTTCATCAGGGACAACAAGGATTAAATAGGCCTTTGTCAGCATTTGAGCCCTAAAGTACATGATAAATCCTTTGCTTATGACTTACTTTATGTTGAAGTATGCCAGTGGATAGAGATGAGTCCCTTGACCCTATAGTTCTTGCTCACTTCAGATAGGGTGGCAGATGAAAATCACAGCTATAATATCATCTCAAAGGGCACTTGTATATTTCTTTAGCCCAGTAATTAATAGCTATTCTTGTGAAGTATCATAGTCTTTTTTTTTTTCTGGCTGGCATTTCTCATGCCGTGGGTTCCAAAGCAGGATTTGAAATGCGTGCAATTGCCAACCACAAGTGTTCATAAGTCAACTATTCCTACTGTATGACATGCTTAAAAATAACACCACCTGGTTTTTATGTATCTTCTGATTCTAAGGCTTTAGGGTGCAGTGCAGTCTGCTGTAAATCTTTTCTCTGACACTACAACTACTGGCTATTTTAATATAGCTTTGCCTTTAAAAAAATCTTCATTACACAATCCAAAAGTAAGAAGAAACCTTGATTTTTCTACTGCAAAAAGATCTGTAAAGATCTTTAGATCTTCATTCCTTTTCAGGTACATGAAATTTAAAATTGAGAAATTAGTGAATTAATCAATGTATTCCAATCTGACCTTTATCTTTTCATTCAAATACTGTCAAATATTGTAGTGTAAATTGTTCTTTTTAATAATTTTTATTAATAATTTTAAACAGGTAGATAAAATCTGACACAAACTAATAGTAGTAAGCATGGTATAAAAAATAAATCAAAGAAAAAACAAAAAAATGTAAGAAAATAAAAAATATAAAGTGGCTTCTGATATTCTTCACAGCAATTATAATTACAAATCAAATGTCTCTGTCTCTAAAATTGCATTGTATTCTTCTTTGTATAATATATCCTATCTAATTGTCATAAATCACAAGTTCTTTTTTTATTTTTACCCAAAAAGTCCATAAAAGTTTCCGTCAACAGTACATCTAGATAGGGTTATTTTGCCAGTCAAAGAAGTGAATTTATTTTAGAATTTAGCAAAATCTGTCAATTTCACCAACCATTCCTCTATGTCAATCTTCAATCTTTCCATCTCTGTATATACAATAATCTCACTGCTGTGATCATATAATCTTCCATGGCTTTTTTCTAACTGTTTGTCCATTAATCCCAAAAGGAAAAAATATGATTTCAATTGAGTATCAATCTTTAAAATCCTATGTATCAAACCATATATTTGAATCCAATTTTTTAAGCTTTTTATATGTCTACCAAGCATGATAAAATTTATATTCACATTTCCAATATACATTTGAAATGCCTTTATACACTAGATATTTTCTTTTGCATCATGTATCAAAGATACATTGTTTTATAAGAATTCTCTTTGAGATCATAACAAAATGTAAACTTAAATTCTTTTAAACTTTAAAATTCTTTTAAAAAGCTAATGCAATCCTAAATTGTATTAACAGAGAGATACAATCAAGATCAAGGGAGGTACTAAAGCCTTAGTAAGACCACACCTAGAGTACTGCATCCAGTTTTGGGCACCACATTATAAAAAAGATGCTGAGACTGTAGAAAAAGTACAGAGAAGAGCAACCAGGGGACTGGAGACTAAAACATACGAAGAACGTTTACAGAAACTGGGCTTGGCTAGTCTAGTAAAGAGAAGGACCAGGGGAGACATGATAGTGGTCTTCCAATATTTGAGGGGCTGCCACAGGGAGGAAGGGGTCAAGCTATTTTCTAAAGCACCTGTAGGCCAGACAAGGAATAATGGATGGAAACTGGACAAGGAGAGATTTAACCTGGAAATAAGGAGAAACTTTCTGACCGTGAGAATAATCAACCAATGGAACACCTTGCCCTCAGAAGTTGTGGGAGAGGCATCACTTGAGACTTTCAAGAAGAGATTGAACTTCCATTTGTCAGAAATGATGTAGAGTGGGGGGTTGGACTAGATGACCTACAAGATCCCTTCCAACTCTGATTATCCGTTATCTGTTAGCCACATATTTTCATTGTGTAAATCATTTCTGTTTTGTATTGCAACCATCATGAATGCTATTTTTTCTGTGTCCCTTACAGCCATCAGACATCATTGCTTTCCAGTCCTCATTGCATGGTTTTTATTGGTGGGAAGAAGAGACTTCATTCTTATTTTATTTTTCCCTACAAGCTCTTCCTATTTCTGCATGCTTTTGGTTCTCTGAACTTGCCAATAGCTTGTTTCCCAATACCCAGTTTTGCTATTTTTAGTTTAATAAAGGAGTTAGTATATTGCATATAATGGGGATGCTGATTAAATTTATTTTATTTAACCATTTAATTTCTTTGGATAATTTCATTATATTTATTTCATTACCTACAGTATTTCATTCATCAACCACAGCAGAGAGCTTGTGGTTGATTTTTGTTGTATCTTTTTTATCATTCTATATTTTCCTTATTGCTCAACATTTAAAATGCCAAAAGAAAAGTTCCTTCAGGGTGTAACTGAAGCATGAGATGTCAAGTCTTCAGACCAATGAAACAAGATAGTGCAGTAAATGAGAGAATATTCATGTACTATCCTCATCTACTTTATAATTAAAATAAATGTCACCTATGAGAATGTATGGGTCTCTGTCTCTCTGCCTCTCTCTTTCTGCTTCTGTCTGTCTGCCTCTCTCTTTCTCTCTCTATCTTTGAGGAAAAAAAATATAACCAGCCTCCCTCTATCAAATACGAGAAAAACAGTTTTGAAAAATGCAAATGAATTTCAGCATAAGACTAATTATCATTGCTTCTATAGCATAGATATGGGAAAATGGTCTCTCCATTTAGCTCTAAAAACTTCTGGCCAGTATTTGTCTCTGGGGAGTTCTGGGTAACATTAGTGCTAAGAATTAACACAATGTTCCCTTTGTTACTGTTGCTATACATTTAAATAATTGATTACTCTTTCACAGAAATATTTGGTTGACTGACCCAACTTTTAAAAAATCAGATCAAATGGTAAATTTAAAGCAACTGCAGAAATTATCATAGTGCAGTCATTTCCCGGCCTTGTGTCGTCTACTTGTTTCAATTACAGATTCTGTGAATATGCACCTGTCTCGAATAGGAATTGAGATCCAACATATCTGGAAGGCACGAGGTGGGGGGATAAGTCTGGTAATGACTATGTACTATACATATATAAGTATAGAATAATCAGAACAATAATTTATTTCTATGATTCTGATTTTTTTGGGTAAAATTGTGTGTGTGTGTGTTGTCATATTTTTCAAGAACAATTGCATTTAATGGAAAAGAAGAGTGAACAAGGAACAAGGCCCTCAAAATCTCATGTTTTTAATGTACAATTAATTCCTTTAAAAAGATTTTTTTTTAACCAAAAAGCCCCTACAACATTTTTTTTCTAACATGCATAAAGAATGTTGGGGAGTTCAATGAAGCATATGCCTTTCAGGAGCAATCTGTAGTCAGGCATTTTAAATGAGAATTGATTTGTGATTTACATGGTCAGTGGAAAGAAAATTAACTTGTGGAAGGTTGTAATGAAATATTAGACAAGTTAAAAAGTAGGTGGTGATCTAGTGGAACTAAAAGTCCCATCTGGAAGAATTTGGTGACATTTTTACATTTATCTATGTTCTGCATGAGTTGTAATGTTCATGGTAATTTTATAGGATTCAGCTGGAATGAAAGGGTGTTATCAAAGATTGCCTACAATATAGAATTGTGTTCCATGTATCTTTTTCTCAATTTTCTTATAATATGACTAATTGCATTTTTTACCTACTTTGTTGAGTGATTCAACCTTATTCTTGAAGTTATTAAAGAACATAAAATGCTCACAAATTCAATTTAATGCACTTTTAAAAAATCTGCATGAGCTTTTAGGAACATTTAGAAAAGGCCATCTCTAGAGTGTGTGCCACAACAAATATGAGAACTACTAGCATAAAGGATTTAACCTCCATGGACCAATTTGCTTATGAAGTTATTCTGTCTGTAGTTATTCTTTCATAATGCATGGAACAATAGTTGGGTCAAGCTCATAGGAAGAGACCATTTTTGTTAACCAATATGTACATTACAAAGGGGTATGTGTGACTATCTTTGTAATTGTTATAACTGTTCTAAAAGTGTTGATTAGGACAAATGAGTTTCAACTGCAAGCAAGCATGATAAACATGTGTTATGTTAGGAATGATAGTCGGGTTGGAAATATATAAACAGTTGGGTGGGAAATATATAAACCAGGATAGTAATTTAACACTGTATCTTTAAGAGAATGCTGTAATTGTAATTGGCTGAGGTTCCTCCAATGGCCATAAGATGGAGCCAGAAACCTGCTTTGTTCTTCTTGCATTTCCTGTTTTGCCCTATTGCCTGATCCTCATTCTGTTTGGATTGCTGTGGGTCTTGCAACTGTTAGAAAACTCTGTTTATTGAACTTTGTTTATGATACTGGACTTCGTTTTTGGATTATCCCTGGACTGATTGTATTGAATACTACCTGCTTTAACCGTGTATGATTTGGACTGTTTGTTGGACTTTGTTTACCCATTTACAGGAAGTAAAACCTATATTTTACTATTCAGTGTATCTGTATGCTGGTAGTTTGTTATTCAACATCACTCTCTGTTGAGGTAATTCCCCGTTAGGAGAATGAGACGTATTTGACAGAAGTGTTTGAATAATACACACACAGCACACAGATACACTGTACAGTAAATGAAGGTTTTTACTTTTGATAAAGGTTTGAGCAAAATTCAAAATAGGCAGTCCAAAGTCATTCACAGGTAAGATCAGATAGTTTTCAGTCCAGAGATAATCCAATGACAAAGTCCAGTGTCAAAAAACAGTTCAGTATCAGACTTAGATCAAATCCATTAATATCAGTCAATTAGAAGGAACGGCAAAACTCTCCAACAGAAGGAAACAGAGACTCACTGAGACTTCTTCTGAGACAAAGACTAAACAACCCAGGTTTCTGGCTCTATCTTATGGCCATTTGAGAAACCACACCCAATTACACTTTTGCATTTCTCTTAAAGATACAGTATTAAAATGTCCATCCTGGTTTATATATTTCCAACCCAAATACCTATCAAGTGACTTATATTTCTAACACTCTCACTATGTTTCCCTGAGTGCACTCATTCTCCTAACGGGGAATACCTCAACATATTCCTAGACTGATAAAGAAAATAACCATAAGAAAGCCATTCCTCTGTGTGTGAATTTTTCTCTGGTTTCAAATATGTTGCTCAGTAACTTAAGCCAGAGCAGAAAAAGTAGGCTACTCTTAAACACACACACACACACACACACACTCAGTATCTTAAGAAATGATGAATGGTAAAGCCCCTGTCACACTGCACCAACGGATGGAAAGAGGATGTAAAACAGAGAAAAACACTTGCCATCCGTTGGTTAACGTGATGCTTCCATTCTGTACTCACTGCCTCCATTTTGCTTCCTCTCTATCCGTCCAGCATCCGTCTATTGACATTTCATCCACTCAGACGTTTTGAGCTGCTCAAAACTTTTGAGCGGAAAATGTATCCAATGCATCCATTCTGCATCTGCTAGGCATACGGGGGACATCCGTTCTGCATCCATTATGCATCTGCTATATCCGCTAGGCATCCGCTGCACATCTGCGCAACTCAAATCTGTTCCAGAGGTAAACGGACGCAGGGAGGAAGCAGAACCGACACACAGTGTTAGTAGCACGGTCGGAGAAAGGATGAAAGCGGATGCAAATCGCATCTGCATCATCCGCCACGCTTCCGCTCTGCATCCTCTACGCATCCTCTACACATCCTCTATGCATCCACTCTGTATCCGCTTTCCATCCACCCTGCGTCCTCCCCCCATCCGTTCCTTTCCGTGTTATCCGCTCTGCTTATGCAAATTTTTGCCCCTTTTGAGAGCGGATAATAACGGATGGAACATTTTTCTCGTCCGCTGTGTCCTTTTTAAAAACGTTTTGCATCCGTTGGGCAGTGTGACAGGGCCTTAAATAGAAAAGAGGACAGAATGAAACATTTCTATATAAAAAACGTTTTTGTGCATTATATGTAATGCTCAATTCATATATTCAGCATAATTCAAATGTTGCTTCTCAGGCTGTTCATTCCTGCAGGTGCTTCCCTCCCCCCTTCAGTTGCTACTTCTTTGTCATTTTTTTAAATGTAACTCTTTTAAGGGAAGTGACCTGTTTTTCTATCCTCTGTAAGTCTCATATATGTTGTTTGCAATAGTAATATCATCAGCCACAAGTGACTTGCAATGGAATTGGTTGGACAAGAAGTACAGTGTTTGGGATGATTTGCAAACCCTACAAGTATTATAATTGCAAATCTATAGTTCACCATTTCTCACTCCAGTTTTCTACCAAAATGGGTTTTTAATTTCCAGAATTTGGCTAAGAATTTTGGGAAGTGAATAGTACACAAATTAGCAACCATTTATTGAAAACATAGCCCATTGAAGTCTAGAACTGAGTTTTAAATAGACATTTACAGAATTGTATTGGAATCCTATTTACGAGGACAAAAATCAGCATTCATAGTTAAATGAATTAAAAATTAGCATTCATAGTTAAGTGAATTAAAAGCATTCATAATTCTTCCATTACATTAGAAGGAAAAGGGATGGCTTACATGGAACATCCATGTCTATCAAATGTTCAACATTTGTAATGGAATGAGTAAATGGCCTTGGGAACCAGAAGAGATGCTGGCTAGGAAACAATCAGATAAGAGAGACCCAATGGTTTAATTATCAGAGGGAAAAAATCACAAAAGGTTTGTCCTAATTGACCAGACCCTTAAAAATAAAAATGTGTACCTTCAGACTTCATATTCTGTTAAGGTAGACTGACAATTATTGGGAGAAATATCTTTCTAGGTTCAGTTCCAAGTGGGGAAAAAGAATTGGATTCATGGAAGTTGCTTGGACTCTCAGCATCTCTTCCCTTTTCACTCAGGAGCTCCAAGGAATGTGGTCCTGTTCACAATTAAACCTTGCTTGGAAAGAAGAGTGAATGGTGGACAGGACCACATGCCTTGCAGCTCCTGAGTGAAAAGGGAAGAGATGCTGAGAGTCCTTGGCTGTTATGCTCTCTCTGAGCTTTGAACTTCCTGGGGCACAGGAAGAGTATCCTGATTAGATGCTGTTAGTGGTCATAGCTAGCTTTGTAGGTTGTATGTGTACTAAATTTGGTTGAATCCTGCTGGGTGATGCAATCTCCCAGGTGCGTACACCACTCTACCCATTAGGATAGTAAAGGACTCCCGGTACAGAATTAGGGTAGTGGGACCTCGAGAAGGGGGGACAGGAAGTTGCAGGAAGCTGCTTTGTCTTTAAAACATGTTTCTCCTTTTCTCATTCAGAAAAATATAATATTCTGCCTTTTTCATATTTCCCACAATATTTCATTCTTCTAGGAGAGGAATGAGTGCTGACTTTCTACACAATAAAAAAGAATTAAGTTATCTAGTCTTTCCTGTCTAGTTTACTTGTGAGGGCTGACAGCATCCAAAAAAGAGAAACTGAAAATACAAAATTGGAACTAAGTTACATAATGATGTTAGTTTTAAACAGAACATTCCATTTGTTTTGTGAACATTTCCAACTTTATACTCTGCCACTAACTTCTACAAAATGTAACAGCTGAGTTGCAGCTAAACTAAGATTGCCAAGGATTACTTTAACTTGTTTTGTAGGAGCTGTACTAGCTTCTTATTTCCTATTAAGATATGTTCAACTTATTTGCCACCACATCTAAAGCTATATTTTTGGATAATTGTTTTAATGTCTTCTCTCCTGTGTATTTGTCTGGTATTAATATATACCTTGGCATGAATTCATTAGGCAGCAGTCTGCAAAACACTGTCCATAATATTTATGGAAGAAGCAAAGATCCACTTCATCACTTTTGTGGTGTCCCAGCTTGTTCAACTCAATTCTGCTTTTATATCCAGTTGAGCTTTATTCCTATAGAACAGCAAGTAAGACATATAAATCAATTGCTGATATTGTGCTGTATGGTAGTAAATCTTTTTTTAACCTGCTTCCATCACTATATTCAGTTATATGAGGGAATTCATTCCCCTTCAGGATGTTGCTCCTCAATCCAGTATCATGACAAAGCATTTCAAGACATGGATTGGGCTGCAACTGTACTTGGGTTTTTTTCTTTTTAAAAATGTTTTAATAATTATAAAGCATGCAAAGTTGCTGGGAGTCGGGCAACATATAAATGTAATTTTTTATAATATAGTTGCTCATATAGTCAGATGTTCAGACTGGATTTAGCATTTTAAGTCTATTGAGTCCTTCCCAAGAACCTGGGTTTGGCAGGAGATACTGTTTCATGGTGTTCAAGCAATTGTTGAAAGTTAGCTGTTTCACATAAACTTCACCTTTGAAATTAATTGATGATGACTTTGTCAATGCCAGTGATGCTCAAGTACTGCTCCAAATGATTTTGAATATATCCAAAGTGCTTATTTTTTGTGGAGTTTTTTGCCACAATAATTCTACTTTGTTTTGCAAGTTTTCAGAATCTCCAGCTTTTTCTCTTCTACTGTGTTTTCTCCAGATATTACAATGTGCACTATCCAAACTTTTTTTGTCTTTGTTATCCAATCATTAAGTTTAGAGTATACTGTGGCAAGGGCTTATATCTGTTGGAATTCTAAAATCTCAGAGCATTTTAGCTTCTATTATTTTGTCTAATTTGTGATCAAACCAGTTCTTGCTTGCGGGCAAATAATGTTTCTGAAAGATATCCCAATGCACCATTTTTGCTACTCTATTATGCCATTTCATATCTTGATACTTTGTGGGGTCCCATAAAGTATCAGATCATCCATATAACCCAAATGTAAGAATTGTATGAACATTTTTTTGCTTGATATCCACAATTCGTTTTCCTCACTGAAAGTGAGAAGATGGCAATGGCAAATAACAAGGGTTTCAATTAAGTAACAGGGAAATATCTCATTTTTAGACTGGACTTGAATTCTGTAAGACATAGAATCAATTCCTCATAGTATTAATAATTTTGGGAAGTGAAATGGACATTTCTTATTCTGGAAATCTTAAGAAGTAGTGATCATTGTACATAATTTGAAAATAAAATAATCACCACAGGCTTGTAATTTAATAATTTTCTGAAACCTACTTGAGTTTTCTCTATCATGTTTTACTTTGTCAACATATCTAAAAGAAGGAAATATCACAAATCTATCACACGTGTAGTTTTTCTTCAGTAAACATTTATAGCTAATGATGGGGGAGAAATTTTTTAATTACCCTATATTGTAAAGATCAGCAGGCCTTCCATCTTGTTCATCTGAAATAGAAACTACAGTGAATGGATTTGGTAAATGGTGGTAAATGAACCTTTCAGAAGTATAAGAAGAGCAGGAAGGGAAAATCTGAGAGTAGCTGATAAGTGGATGTTGTGGCTTGTAATTGTAGTCTGGGGAATAATTATCCTAATTAATAGCTGTGTAATCAGACTTTGACCTGTGCAATCCAGACTTTGACTTGTGAGTTAATGACTAGTATTCTGTTGTGTTTTTCAACATTGCCGAGTATGTCAAAAAGGTAAACGATCCTTAGGGGCAACATTTAAAGATTTAAAGCCTACTTTTACTAAGCCATAGGAACAGCACTCTGAGATCAGATAACATTTTTAGAGACCACAAAATTCCTCGTCAAATAGAGTTTTGGATTAAACAAGCAGGTAGGGACAATCTACATTTATTCCCTTCCTTTCCATTCTGACGAACACGATACGGAAGCCTGATAATGGCAGATGAGATTCTGCTGAACGTTGCTACAACTTTAAAAGCACAACAAAATGACATGGGAAAATACCCAAACAAAGCTGAATAATTAATATATATATATATATTAGAGATGATTCCAGCAGACTGTCAATCATTTGGAAGCCTGCACTCTCAAATAGAAAGATCTCCACACCACAAAACA
>BHFT01067251.1:0-21493 GCA_004320025.1 Laticauda laticaudata | reverse complement strand
TAAAGTTGTAGCAACGTTTCAGCAGAATCTCATCTGCCATCATCAGGCTTCTGTATGTATGTATATATATATATATACATACATATATAGTTTATATAGCATAAACTACATAAAGAACTTGGACCTCAAATCTAATTCTCAGATTTTGAAAAAGTCAAGACTCACTGAGAAGAGAAAAAGAAACACTATGATGCCTCATGAAATAATTTTATTCCATTCATAAAATTCTACACTCATAATTAAAAATTGTATTATTCCTTTGTTCAACATAATAGTGAATCAAAGCGTTTCAGTTTAGCTTACAACTTTCCTATCCTTCACCCATCCAGTTTGACTTTTCTTTATCAGACTTTATATGTAATTCAGCATATTATCATGGGTTGTAAAAAGTTTTTAAAAAGACTTCCACAGTTAGTTAACACAATGTTCAGCTATTTTTAGTTTTGTCTACAATACATGCAAGAGAGAGAGGAAGAGATTTCCACTGTTCAGCTATTTCAAAGGCCATCTTAAATCACTGACATAATGGCAGATTTTGAAATCTAGTCATTCATCATGATAATTTCCTGTTCACATCCCCAGAGCTGGTGCAAAAATGCAGGCAGCTGTGTTGATACATTATATGTCTCTGTGTTTGTTTATAATGGGTTTTAATTGCCCATTCAAAACCAAGCCAGCCCAGAATGTGTTACATTGTCACCAGAATAACTATCAATAATGTGGCTGGAAGAAATGGTTTCTCTCTCAACTCAAGTTTTCAGCTAAGCTGAGATGAAACTTGGAAGCCTGTTCCATGAGAGACTGTTACCATTTCTGCTTTAACTATTGCAAGAAATACTCACATGAAATTATGAAATGTCTATGTGAAATATTTCATGCACGTGAACCGTGTCTCCACTGCAACACATTCTTGCTTTTCCAAACATAATTTTGCTTTGCAGATGTACAAATGGATAAGATGTGCCTCTCACTGTTTTCATATTATAATGCTAATCACAAATGGGTGTAATCTAAAAATTGGCCTATGCTGCACCAATAAAGTGCTTGAAACAGAAATTGGGGAGTGCACTGCTGCCCTTGAATTTGTGTATAGCTATTATTCTATTAAACGAACTATGAACACAGTTGCCATTTTGGAGCTCCTAAATTCTAAATTAATATAATAAACACTTAGTTATTTCTTCTATGTAAAGCTTGTATAAACCTAGCAAACCATTGCCCTAATGGCACATTTAAATTCATGTTTATTATTCTATTCTTTTCATAGTGTCCTTTTTGTTCACATGAGTACTTCGTGTCAACTACAGTATTCAAATAATCATTAGCCATTGTCTGAATACTCCATTCAAAATATTCTCTTCCACAGACTGAAAACACTACTTTCTCAAGAAAGACAACATCTGCAAGTGAAGGTTTTAAAACTTGGGTAATAGAAGTTTCAGCACAACTAACTATAGACATTCCAGTGCATTAAATTTTATGACCTGAAGTATATGCTGGGATATAAAGCTTAGTAGATAAAGAGTTGTATTTCCTTTCCCAGAGTAGTTTTCACATCCCTTTTATGTTGAGCAAATTCTTGAACAACGTGTCTTGAGAAGTACTTGTCACTATGCACTGTTGAGGTTTCCCTGGGATGGCCATGGGTATAAGAAGTGGAATTTGAATAAAAAATAATAAAGTCATTGGGATAGTTAGCTCAACATTATATTCCAACAGTGGCCTACTGGACGCTTCAGAGAACTCTCAAACAAGTCATGAATACTTCCATTTGCATAACTACTAATAGGAAACATATTAATAGATGATTAACCATTAATTATAGTTTCAGCCAATAGTGCAAATGGAAGAATGTTACAGTAATTTTAATTCCAGATGTATTATTTAGGATTTCTCTACTACTCAATTCTTAAAAGCAGAGAAGTTTTTGAAGATTATTGCTACACGGTGTGTCTGCATGTTAAATACTCTAATCAAAACACATTTTGCATTCATTATATTACTTGGGTTAATTCTTCCTTTAACTTAGAAAGATCTCCGATAACAAAGTGACTGCTTCTCATGACAATAGTGTGAATATTGAGCATATCAAGATACGAATTCATGGAAGGTCACAAAAATTAAACTCTCCAGATTTTTAAAACCCT
Source organism: Laticauda laticaudata (assembly GCA_004320025.1). NCBI lineage: Eukaryota > Metazoa > Chordata > Lepidosauria > Squamata > Elapidae > Laticauda > Laticauda laticaudata. Next base: position 19,346 of record BHFT01067251.1, on the reverse strand, counting down.
TCATTGATAATATGCAATTGTTTCTCACATATCTTTTTCTTCAGCAAAAGGAGCCAGTTCTTGATAATTTAGCATTATTTTGATGAAATGAGCCTTCTTTCCATCAAATGAATCTTCATTTGCTTTATTTAATATTTCTTTCTTGAGAACAGTGAAAGAAAAAACATCTACTATGTACCCTAGGAAGGAATTCCAGAATGTCTTATTTTACATTAGCATTTTTAGAAACAATAGATACGTATATCTTTGACAGATGTACAATTTGCAGCTGCCAAGGGCTTGCATGTAATTTGTCCAAAATTTGCACTAAGTAGAGCACTATAGCCTATTGTGGCAGTTGGTCTGTAAAAGATTGTGCACTTCCGATCTATGGCAGTGTTTAGATAATGGAAGGGAGAAGGAAAGGGAGGGAGGGAGACAGAGAGAGAGGAGCATTCGCATTTCATGTGCAATCTACACAGGATGCACATATACCAAAACTGAGAAAATTTGAAATTAATTTAATTAAATATAATCTATGGCTGCATAGTCTTTTTCATGGTTAGATCTACTTGCTCTGTGAGTGGCATGCCAAGGTCCTAAAAGTGGCCAAATCTAAGATAAATGTTGTCTAAGCAAGGACAAAATTATTTATTTAAAGTTAATTTTTATGCAATTTATTTGAAAGTAAGTATACATTTACTCAAAATTGAATTAAACTAATTAAACGCAGCTAACATGATTATTCTCCATGTAAAGGAAGATTTTTCTTACAGGAAGTTGGCAGTCCTTGTATGGCTGCTCTTCTTCTTCTTCTCCTCCTCCTCCTCCTCCTTCTGTACTTGGATTTGGATCTTGTTGTGAAGCAAATGATACTTAACATGGTCTATTGTCTTGGTGGCCCCACAGCTGCAAAAATAATGCTATTGTCTTCCAACTGCCTGCAATATAATATATGGGGAGTTAACATCTTTTATAGCTTCTCTACCTATTTTTATTACATTATATAATTGCATGTAGTTCGTGTCTTTTCTCTGCACTATTTATTTAGATTGAAATTGCCATGTAGGAATGTGTCTGCCCTGGAATCTAGATCAATTTCGTTCATTGTGATGAATTGGAAAGAATGAGCACTTGTGGTGAAAAACATAGTTTCAATAAACAATGAACAAAGAGTTTCCTGCTTTAAATTGGAGATCTTTCAGTGGATCTACTTTGAGGCCCTTGGTCTAATTGTTTGACATCAATCTATTATAATTTCATTTGTACAGCAGTAATATTTTATTATATTAAATTGTACTTTGTCATGAATGTTAATGTCCTATTCAGAAGTAAATCTAAATCAATTTAATTGAATTTATCCTTAAACAGGTATGAGTAAGACAACAGCCTGAGAAGTTAAGGAAAATACTCATTTCTTATATTCTTTTTCCTTTTGAGGAGGTTAATTGGACATGTTATCTTCCTACAAATAAGCATGCTGGTTGTTGTTGAAAAAAAAACTGCATTTACTTGTAAATTACACTATTTACTATTAATACTATTCATAGAATTCAGTGTTGGGACAAAAAAATTAGTAAGAAAAGTTCCTTTATAAAGGACAAACATAAAACCAATATCTTCTCGACTCACATCTTAAAGAAAAAATAGTTTCCTCTAAAGTAAAATGTAGAAGAACGGATATATTGTACAATTGGCATATCTTATTGTTTTGTTTATATTAAAATATTGGCCATGTAAATTTAAATGAGCAAATTGAACAAACTACACACAACCAAGTAAATCATAATGGCTATAATTCAAGATTTTGTGTTTGTTTCCCTGGGGTTCATAGTTTATGTGGCAGGAAGTACACTGATATTAAATTTCCAGGAAACCCATGGTGAAGTATACAAAAATAGAAATACTGGCTGAGGAATAATAGCATATAGATTGTGCAAAAGGTTTGAATCTATAAAATCTGCAGCTAATTATATGGTTTGGGTATTTCATACATACAGTCCAGGATACCAGAGGAAAAAAAAGATAGAATGCAGGAAATTGGATTAATTTAGAATAATGGAAGGGGGGAAACTATTTATTCCACTGTAGCAACATAAAATAATCTTATTCAGTTTTATCAAATTTGTACTTGTATTAATTCATAGAGAATTTATCATGCCCCAGTAAAAATTAAAGTGTTCCCTTCAGTGGAACTTATTTGGTCTGAGGGTTTTTTCCCATTTTATTTTTATTTCTTGGAGCAATAGTAGTCTTGTAGGATGGTTGCATTGTCAGCATTTATCATGAAACTCTTGGATATTAGTTTTGACTGCAGTCACCTTTCTGACAAGTGTTGTTGCGAGTGTGGTTTATATCCCTGTTCAGGATGATTTCTGATGATAATGCTCTGTCTACCTCATTGCTTCACACTAAATTATAGATGCCATGATGACAGGACAAACAGTATTCAGGTGCTAACTCTACTTCCTTTGTGTGAAGTCTGTTCTTTTCCCATGACATGAGTGAGTTAAAATTAGGAAGAGAAAATATGCAAAATATTTCTGCTTTAAAATAATGTTCTGACAGTTATTAAACAAGTAATATTTCATTTAATCACCCAAAGGGATTACTTTAAATGAGCAGACAGAAAGAATAATTTTCTTAACACATTCTTGCCCTAGAGTCCTACTATAATGGATCTTCACTTGCCAAATTAAGAAGTTATAATTCAGGTTATAATCAGGATCTATCTTTTTTAGAATGTTATATACAGCTCACCTTCCTGACATAAGTTCTCAGACAAAATGATACAGATGTGATATCATGCCCACAATGTATATGATTTCTACTGCCACTGGGGGGGAGGGAGAGAGATTCTTCGATTTTTACATATAAACTTCCTACGTGGTAGATTCTGTTTCATTTTTCACTTTTCTTGGCCACTAAAGGCAGTAGCCAATCAATTTTGTTCTATTTGAAGCTACCATTTTACTACTATTAGGTTACTACTAGGTTCAAACTAGTAGTGCCTATATACAGGGTCTTAGATTTAGGAGCTATTGAAATTCTAGCGCTCATCAGTATTGGGAAAGACATATATAAAGTCTCTTTAAAAGTGATATGCAGAGAACGATAGATGTTATATTATGGCATGCCTTTGGAGACACCTAAGAATTCCTATTTCATTGCAGTCTGTTGGTGGCACAGCACAAACTGTGATAACAGAGATACTACTGTTGTTTTTAATAAATACTACAAAGGAGTTGTAATTAGTTGAGCTGGCATATCATACAGAGGTGCAAACAGCAGTTACAAATACTGGCTTCACCTGTGCATGGTTATCTTCCTCTCTTGTGTAACTCTTTGCCTCTTCGGCTCAAGATCCAGATGGATCTCAAAAGACTTGATCACTGAGCCCTATCAAAAAAAATGAAAATCAGTGTGTAGAAAAATAAGGTTTTATACTTAGGGGGCTGGAGGTTAAATAATATAAAGACTGGTTTCAGGAATTAGGTATGTCAAGTCGAGTGACCAGGGGTGAATGATAACAGTGTTCCAGTATCTAAGCAATTGCCACAAAGAAGATGGAGTCAACCTATTTTCCAAAGCACCAAAAGGCAAGACAAGAAACAATTGGTGGACACTAATCAAAGAGAGAAACAACCCAAACTAAGGAGAAGTTTCCTAACAGCGAGAACAATTAACTACTAGAACAGCTTGCCTTCAGAAGTTGTGAATGCTCCATCATTGGAGGGTTTTAAGAAGAGACTGGAAAGCCACTTGTCTGGAATGAGCAGGAGCTTGGACTAGAAGACCTCCAAGATCCCTTCCAATTCTGTTATCCTGTTAATCTGCTTCCATTCTCTTTGATTATTTAGCAAGGGTATTCCACAAGTCTCACATGAATAATAGTAAACAAAAAAATCATCTATTGTCTCTTCTGCTCCAAGAAAAGATGATAACACTTATTGGCTTGGTCCATTCCAGCTTCCCCATAAACTTAGAAATGAAGGGTGAGACAGAAAATCATTGTAAAACATTGGAAAACAACTTCTGGGAGTTCAGCTTATCGTAGTTTTCAAACAACTCATGGGAGGTTGACACCATAATTCTTCTGTTTAGTGTTTATTTTATCATGGTTTTCATGCCACTTTTTTTTACTAATAGAACAGGTAGATCTGATATATTTTATACTTCCTTTTTATTTGCAGATACAGATACAGCTGTTACACTTAGTGTGGCCAAATTTTGTGCTGTGGCTTGTCCAGTCCACCAAATGACTCTTCAGGAATCGGGTTAGTGACAAGTTATTGAGGCCGTGAGCTTTATCTGGTTTTATTTGATGTGTTTATGTTTTGGACTTCTCACTGCTGTAACAGAGATTTGATTTGAAAGAAAGATGTATATCCTGAAGAAGTGTAGTATAAAGTACAGCTTTTCAGAGTTCCCATATAATCTCATTCAAGCTTTGCAATCAAACCAGGTTCTTCATTGAGAGCCTGGAACTCTATTCTCAAGGTGATTCATAAAATAACCTCTATTGTTTTTTAGGAGAATCCTAAACAGGTTTTACTATTTTGTTTGAACAGTATCTACAGCAAACTGTGATTATACCAGAATCATAACACTTATATCATGGTGTCATCACATGAATGCCACAATTTTGTACTCTCTATGTATGATACTGATAAATGTGGGGGTAACTTTTTCAGCTGGTTTAGTGTATATTTAATATGAATATACATATATGCACATACACTTACACTTGTTATGGAATTTTAAGTGGTATTAATTACAAATTCCATTGTTAGGAAGAATATCACAAAGATGAGTTTTAATTATGTTGTTTAAAAAGTTGACCGCCCCAATGTCCATGTAGTGTAGCAATCTGTTTTGGACCATGCCCAAGTCCTTTATTGCCAAAATTACTAATAATTTTCTGGGGGAGGGAAACCATACTTGACTTGAATCTTCTGTCAATGTAATGGGCTTTGTGTGTGTTTGTATGTGAGCCTTCAAGTAATCGTTGACTAGTCCCTGCAGTTTTCTTGAAGAGGTTTTTCAGAAGTGATTTTTCATTGCCTTCTTACTGAGGCTGAGAGGGAGTGACTAGCCCGAGGTGACCCAGCTGCTTTGAGTCTAAGGCAAGACTGGAATTCCCAGTCTCCCAGTTTCTGGGCTGGTGCCTTAATAATTAAAACCAAACTGGGTCTCTAAATTCATTTACTCAAATTCATATAAGTGGCAGAAAGAATTCCCCCACATTTTTTGCAACAGGAATATTGTATGGAGTTACTGTTAATTTTACCTCTTTTAGTCGATATAAACTATATTACAAAATGCATGAAAAGTTTAAAAATCCTCGAATCAATCTAAGCAGAAATTGAAATTAAAAATAAATGGTAGGCAAAAGAAAGATAGCTAAATATTGTAAACAGATAGTATGAGCTATACTTTTATAACACTTGTCTCTGAGGATTTTTTTTGTCATTTATCTTTTGAGAGAGACATTTTTATTACAAGACACATTCACTAAAATTAATTGTTTATTAAGAATTAATTAAAAAGGTTTGCATTGGTCTAATTGAATTGGGACTATCTTTCTCACTGCTTTGAACTTACAGGTGCTGCTGTGGTTGTAGTTAAGATGTTAGAATATTGCTTTACTCCATTGCAAAGGGTTCTGTCAAGAAAACCTTTAATATAAAAATAAAAAGCAGTTCATGCATAAAGCATGATGCCCTGAAGCATATTAGATCTGTTTATCTCTGTGTTTAAAATGAACAGTACCTGGTATAGTTTACATAACAAGGCAGGGATCAGCTTGATAAAGCATTTATATCACCAGGGGAACACACTGGCTCATTTTCTCCACACTGTTCTGCATGACTAGCTTGCCCGCCAGCATAATAGCAAACAAAGTTTTAATAGGTCAAGAGCAGAGTAACCAGTTCTGTTATAATAAAGGATGTTGTTGATTGCTCTTTTGTTTGGTTTTTTTCTTGGCTTTCTCCCCCCCCACCCCGCTCCATTTTGCTTTATGAGAATATTTATGGGGATAATTATTGGCTGAGGCTTATGTACATAAGAACTTCGCAAATGGTACCACTAACAGGTTCTGAAAAGAAACAATGTCCCTTGATTCCTTGAAAAGATTAAGAAATGTACTGTAGCTTAAGCCGTCCCATTGACTTTCAGACGAGTTGGAACTGCAGTTCCCAGAATTCCTAGGCACCTACCTCCTGGCATTAGTGGAAGTTGTAGTCGAAATCTCTTTGGATTGGTGCCACGTTGAGAAGGGCTGACATTTGTAGGAGCAAAAGCTGTTTCATCAAATGCAAGCGAAGCCAAATGGCCATGAATGTAACCATTCAGATAGTTACAAATTGAACTGACATGAGGCATTTTATTTGTCAGCTATAGATTTCATTATCCTTCAAAGGAGAGAAGAGTCATTTGGTCAAATATATCCTATATACTGGGGAAAATACATGGCTCGCAAATGAAAAGTTGTACACACAGTCCTTATTTAAGCCCATGTCACACTGGCCAACGGATGCAAAAAGGACACAGCGGACGAGCAAAATGTTCCATCCGTTGTTATCCGCTCTCAAAAGGGCAAAAATTTGCAATAACCGGAGCGGATAAGACGGACGCGGGGAGGACGCAGGGCGGATGCAAAGCGGAACGGAAGCCCAGCGGATGGAAGCGGATGGGGCGGATGGCGCAACTGAGGGCTTCCGGGGGGCCTCAGCAAAGCGGATGCGGAACGGATACAGCGGATACAGAGTGGATGCACAGCAGATGAAGTGGATGCACAGCGGAAGCCTAGCAGATGCACAACGGAAGCCTAGCGGATGCCTGGCATTAATTGCGCATGCAGGGGGGATGCATTGCGTCAGCCCCACGGATATAACGGAAGCAGCTCGGAAGCAGGTCGCCATTCAGAGGAAAGACCTGCTGCCGGACGGATTGCCTGCCTTGCCTGCCCTGCCTCATGTCTGCCTGCCAGCCTTGCTGCCAGCCTTGCTACCAGCCTTGCTGCCAGCCTGCCTGCAAGCCTGCCTGCAAGCCTTGCTGCCTGCCAGCCTTCCGAAGCCTTCGTGCCTGCCTCCCTGCCAGCCTTGGTGCCTGCCTTCCTGCCAGCCTTGGTGCCTGCCTGCTGCCGGCCTTGGTGCCAGCCTCCCTGCCAGCCTTCCTGCCAGCCTTGGTTCCTGCCAGCTCCCTGCCAGCCAGCAACCCACAACCATGCGGAAGCACAGCAAGCCTCAGCCATCTGCTGCCAGCCCTGGCAAGAAGGACAGGGCTACCATCCCGCCCCCTGGCCCTCACTCTAGTTCTCCTGGGGCTTCTGCAGCACGGGCTCGCTCTTCTGGGGCTGGCGCTTCTGCTGCTTCTGCTTCTGGAGGAGCTGATGACAAGCACTCCAGTACCAGCCACCTCCACAGCACCTGCACCCTTCACCCTGGGACTGAGCGACCAAGAGGAGTACCAGAGACTCATTTTTTGTCTTATAGCTTGTTGTTAATAAAGTCTATTTATGATTCACACACTTGCTTCATTTCCTTTTTTTTAATAAAGTCTTGCTGGAAACTTTTAGAAATGGTTTAAGCCTTTGCATGCTTGTGGGATGGGTAAGGATAGCTTTGGGATGGGTTAGGATACCTGTGGGATGGGTTAGGATAGCAGTGGGATAGATAAACCTTCAGTGCAAGCATAGTGGGACTGTATGGTCCACCCTCCCAGGTGCCACACCTACGGCCCTTTATTATCAATAATAATGTAATAATTATCTACACATGTCAACATAACCACAACTCTTTATTAAAGCCCTGTTCATTGCAGGCCAACCAAACATACATGGCCCAATCTCATCCGTGTGATGAGACAGGCTGAAGGAAGCATCCATTAAGCATCTACCATCCTGTCTTGCCACTCCACTGCTCCAGCTGGGGAGTTGCACCATTGTCTCAGGAGGTTGCGCTGCTTCTTCGCTTCATGTGAGGCTCTGTTAGGGCTTGCACATCCTCAGTGTCGATCAGGTTTCGTCCTTGCCTCCATTCCCAGGCTCCATGTCCCCATTGCCTTGCTGGAGGTCCACAAGCTGTTCTGCAAGACTGGGTAGCGGGGGGCGCATGAGATTGTGCAGGATGCAGCAAGCTTCCATGATCCTCCTCACGGTCTCTGGCAATGCTGCATGGTGGTGAGAAGTACCTGGAACCTGTTGGCAGGATGCCAAAGGCGTTCTCCACACCCGCCTTGCCCTGGACAGCCTGTAGTTGAAGATCCTCTCTTCACGGGTGAGGAGTCTGGAAGTGTAGGGCTTCATGAGGTAGATTGTGAGGCAGAAGGCGTCATCCCCACGATGAAGTAGGGCACATCTTGTGTGTCGTTGGGCAGGGGTTCTGGATCTGGGAAGCCCACGATGAGGTTGCCTTCCAGCTCCTCCTTGAGGTGACTGGCGTTGTATACCTGGGCATCTGAAGATGAGCCGCTGCCTGAAGCATCGATGTACATGAACTTGTAGTCAGCATCGACCATGGGCGAAGAGGATGATGCTAAAGAAGCCCTTGTAGTTGAAATAAGTGGAGCCTGAGTTGGTTGGAGATTTGCAGGTCACGTGCTTGCCATCTATGGCTCCAACGGGTGTGTGGTAAGTTCCACTTCTGATACCACTGCTCTGCAACTTTCTTCCAGCCTTCTTCAGTGGAGGGGTACTGGAGGAGCTCCCCCTTGTATTCTTCGATGATGGCCTGCACCACTTCTCTGACACAAATGCTGATGGTGTTGGGTGGCACCTCCAGCCGTACTGCATGCTCCTGTAGGAGATCCCTGAGGCCAGGTGGTGTAGAGTGAGTGCCACTTGAGCCCAGGTTCCAGGCTGGGGCGGAAGCTGGTGTTTGCCTTGGTCAACCTGGGTGTCAGGCGCTGCACAACTTCGTCAAACATGGCTGGAGGCATCCTCATGAAGTCTGGAACGCCTGAGTGTCTTCGTTCCTGAGCTCCACCATCAGCTTGTTGTACAGTCCGTCCTCTGCTCTTCTGGCGAACCATCTTCGGATCCAGACTCTTTTTGAGTGGCTCCTTTTCTTCTCGCAGTAGAGTTCACAGAGCCTGCAGATGGCTTCGCACGGTTGCAGAACGATGGTGGCTGCCGAAAGGATTTTGTTACAATCCACAGTGGACATGACTGGATGCTGTGGAAGAGGAAGAGCCAGATGAAGTGCAGAGGTCTGCACCGCTGGGCTGCTGTTCTGAAAGTGAGATGAAGGCGAGTTGCTCCCCCTTTTATAGGCAGTATAGGTGTCCCTTTGCATCCTCTAGGCATCCTCTAGGCATCCTGCAAACATCCTTAATATCCGAGATAGGTCTCCTCTGTGAATGTTTTTTCCGTTTTAAATGCTTTGTTTCTGCTAGGCATCCATTCTGCATCCGTTCTGCGTCCGTTCTGCTTCCTCCCTGCGTCTGGGTGGATGCGAGTTGCGCAGATGCGCAGCGGATGCCTAGCGGATATAGCGGATGCGTAACGGATGCGTAGCGGATGCGTACCGGATGCAGAATGGACGAACTGGATACATTTTCCACGCAAAAGTTTTAGGCAGCCCAAAACTTTTGGAGCGGATGAAACGTCAATAAATGGATGCTGGACGGATAGAGAGAAAGCAAAACGGAGGCAGTGAGTACATCGCGTTTTCGAACGGATGGCAAGGTTTTTTGTCCGTTTTACATCCTCTTTGCATCTGTTGGTTCACTGTGACATGGGCTTTAATGACTGCCTTCGACAGTGACCACTTGCAGTTACAACAGTGATGAATAAGTTACTTTGCAACTAGTACTTGCTTTTAAGACAGTTGCGATTCACCATTACAGTTAGTACACATTAACTTTTTCCTGATGCTTTTTGGTTGTTGTTTTCTTTCTTCAAAGAGCAAAGAGATTTCCTAACAAAGCTCTCTCTCCCTGAACTGCTATTCTCCACACTGCAGTGCATCCTTAAAAAGTGCTAACTGCACCATAACAAGCTCAGCTCAATGCCCTTAATTAACCTGCTGGCAGATACTTCCTGTAACTGACAAGACTTTGATTAGTTTCACACCTTTTACTTTTCTTTGTCTCCTAAGTAGTTCTGGACTCAGAACTGTGCTATGCAAACAGCCAGTACTAGCATGTTCTTTTCAATGTATATTCCTCATTGTATATCTGCTTATTCTCTTACATTACAAACATTATGTTACAAACATTAATTTTCTGCTTGTTAATTATCCCAGTAGCAGGTTGAGCATTCCAAAAATGGTAGGTGGGTAAGGAGGCTATACAATTTGCCCTTTTACACAGCTTCTTGGTGGGTTAAGTTCTGGAAACTTTCCCTGCCATTTGAGCTTATCAGCTATTTGGGGTCACATCGTTCTGATGCTGTTAAAAAGAAAAACTGAAATGAAATTATATGCAGTCATAGTTGCGTGATTTTTCACGAAGTCACTGCTTTCTTTTATTAATGATTGGGTTGCCTGTTCCAATAGTAGTCATTAAATGAGTATTACCTTATAGCATGGGTGTGAAACTCGCAGAGTCACAGGAGTGTCACATGACATGTCTGGACTTTTTTCCAGGTGTGGAAACCAGGTGTGGACATGGCCAGCACTTGACATATCCAGGCCACGGGCCACGAGTTTGACAAGCCTGCCTTATAACATGAAGGAATCTGTTCATTGGAAGAAAAATTAAATATTAACAGAATTATTATTAAAACAATGTTAAATGGAGGGGCTATTTTTTCTTACATGTAGACTTTCCAGATCCAGTTGAAGGTAATTCACTAGGAGGCACTCATATCTATAAATTCCTTTTTTGTTTATTAATTTATTTTTGTCAATTGCTTTCAAGATAATAGGTGTAAGTAAAAACATAGTTATGAATATATGGATACATAGAAGAAAAATAAAAAAGATTAAAAGAAACAATAGAACAGGGATGGTAGGCACGTTGGTGCGCTTATGCACACCCCCTATAGACCTCTTAGGAAAGGGGTGAGGTCAATAGTAGAAAGTCTAAGGTTAAAGTTTTTGGGGTTTGGGGAAGAAACCACAAAGTCAGGTTGAGTATTCCAGACATTGACCACTCTGTTGCTGAAGTCGTATTTCCTACAATCAAGTTTGGTGCGATTAATCTATTGTTTGCTCTTGTGTTGTTATGGTTGAAGCTGAAGTATTCATTGACAGGTAGGACATTGCAATGTAAATTGTTGTCAGTGTGATTTGTGCTTTAAAATCAGTTTTGACGGCTGACTTCCAGTTTTTGGAAGCAGTTTATCATTGCCTTTTCCAAAGGATTGAGAGAGAACTACTGGCCTGAGGTCACACAATTGCCTTCCTGCCCAAGGTGAAGCTGGAATTCATGGTCTCCTGGTTTCTAAACGGATACCTTAACCATGGATAAATGTCATCAGATTATTTCGGGGTTGTTTAGGGTAGGTTTAGAGATAATTTGAGTTCAATATCACTGTCTCAATTATGTTTCTATTAAAATAATATCAGATGTTCTTTCTAGATAGTAAATATTCTAATGATTTAGATAGCATATTAACTCAAAATCTTTTAACTAGAACCAATTATTTAGTTTTCTTTAAAGTATTGTATCTCTCAAGTTTCCAAGTTGTTAGAATGGCAGAGAATTATTGTTGTAATTCTGAGAAAAACTAAACTCCTCTGTTTTTTTGAGTTTTTTCCTTCTGATTATGAACTTTTTACTTATCTTGATATCTGGCTAATGAAGTTGCTTAATAATTATTTTTTAAAGGGTTATCTGATAAAATACTACCTTATTTTCATAGTGAATATCTGACTTTAAGGACGCGTATTTTGCATGATGCTTCTGTCAGTTCACCTTGTTGAATGAATTATTTCTTTTCCAATAAAGAAAGTTAATAGCTCAGAATTTTCTATCCAGAATTAATCATTGTGTTGTGCTTGCGTTAATGTTGTGTAAAAAAGACCTTCCTAGGGAGTTCTTTGTAGATGAAAATGGGAATGACATTGCACACACATTCACATTATATTTATCAAAGAAGAAAAAACAAACCAGGCATTGTTTACATGTTGATCATTACCTTTTGATGGCCTACTGAGATTTTGGTCTCTCTTTGCACTAATCTTATGTTAGTAACTGTCATATTCTAATAGCAAATTTAATTTTGTTAATGTCATAGAAAGTTGCAAATACAATGACACTCATTAACAACTTTTGCATCATGTTTGCAAAAGCCAAATTTGCTAACAGACTGCAAAAATTATAATAGAATGAAATCATAATTATGTAAATGCCTGATTTGATTAAATATGCTCCCTATATTTCTTAAGCAAAATAACTGAACAGTCAGATAATTACTGTTTTTAGTACCTACCTACATCTTGCCTTTTAAAAACTGTAGAGATTTTAAGATTTCAGACATAGTTATGCATTAAAGAATATCATTGACCTGAGTATAAAATATCTCTCTACAATAATGAAGACAGGAAACATGGATAAAAGGCAGCTGAGAAGTCACTGAAAATCTTTAAATAAAATTCTCATGACTTGTAAGAAACCCTAAATTTCCAATTTATGGTAGTTCAAATGTTCAGAGTACTATCTGAAGTGTCTATCACATTTCTCTATTCCCAGTACAGAATATGTATTAGCAACCCAAATAAATGTTCAGATTGGCAGGTGTTGCTGGTAAGGAATCTAATCCAACAAATCAAGCTAGGTACTTATCAGTTTTATAATATTATGTATAATTTATTCATGGCAAAACTGTAAGCATACAATTTAGAAAACAAAACATATCTATTATTTATTTATGGTTTTTCTATCTTCTGCCTAATTATATGAGATACATAATAATAACAGTTGAAACATTACTTTAGAACACAATCATAAAACACAGCTAGCTAATAGCTAAAAAGAGTTTGCTTTCTGTTATCATCTGAACCCAGACCATAGATTAAGTGATAGTTCAGTAAGAATGCCTTGTTACAATTTATTCCCATGGTGTTTAAAAATTAATTTATCTTAACTCCAACCAAGCATGTTTTCCAAAGCCAGACTTATCATTGCTGACTTCCCAATGATAGATTGTGAATGATTGTGACCTGCAAATTCTCTCTCAGTTTATTTATAGTCTTTAGCATCTGCTTGTCTGCTAAAATCTGTGACTGGGGAATTTTACCTTGTGCATGATGGTTCCAACTTTATTGAGCCACCATGTGATTTTCTTTCTTTGTTTTTTTTTTGGGGGGGGGTGTGTNTTTTTTTTGGGGGGGGGTGTGTTACCCAAATATTTGGTAAAATCTCATGGCATTGGCTGGCAAAGCACAAAAACAATAGCTGGAATACTGAGTAACCAAACACATCTTAATTTATTATGAGCACATACAGAGTTAATAAATTCACAGTTAATTGCACTTAATTTACAGAAAAATACCAGTTCTAAAGTGAACTTCCAGACTGACTGAGCCAATCTGAAACATAACTTGACATAAAGGAAGAAGTTTTCTTCCTAAATATTTTTCAGTCGTCTAAAACTGATACTGTAATTATATCTTGGCATCCACGTTAAATCAATTTTGCAGGTAGGAAGTCATTACAATGTTAACACTCAATTCTAACATGATTTAAAATAGTAACTCATATGCGTTGCTTCCCCCTCCCCAAGGACAGATGGGAGAATGGCACACATCTGGAAGGTGATCTAATTATTAGGAAGTTTCTTTTAATACAATAACATATAATTAAGGGAATGGCCCGAGCCTGCATTCAGATGACACTCAGGTAGTATTTCCACTGCTACATGGAACCTTTTTCTTCCAGAAGACAAAGCCACATTAGTGTATTAGTGAAGAGGATAGAGAATAAATTACAGCTGCCTTCAAGGTATTACTGTTGAGTGCCATTGTTTGGGTTCTTTTTTGATTGTACTTCACTGGCAATATGGCTTCTGAAGGTTGCATATGACAGGTTAGGCGTTTTATCCTTTGAGTAAACAGTAATCGTGGTGAGAAGAAAGTGGGGCATTGGAGAATTTTCCCCATTCTTTGAGAACTCCACTCTTCCTTTTTAGTTTGCTCCAAGGGCTCTTTAGGGATACATATATTAAGCCCTTTAAATAGTTCATAATAAATCTGTGTCTCAGGCTGATTCTGACAGGTTTTAAAGAGTCTTTTAAGAGAGAATCCTCAATCATTTGTTAATCCATAGGGTGAACTCCAGGCTTGGAGGAAGGGGGAAAAAAACAGTGCAAGCTGCTATGTAGTGAAAATGTACTGTCAAAAAAATGATAAATATGAGAGAGAAAAGAAAAGAACACAGCATTGTCGCAGTTTTACAAAACATAGTATATTTAAATACTTTTTTTCTTAATTAGGCCATATCTACGGATAGATATAGGAAAATTTCACTATTCAAAAAGAAAAATAGATAATAATCATCTAGCACATTTCCTCCCTAATTTTAATCTAAAAGTGTGATGTCAACAAGAAACATTCAGACATACAAGTTACCCAATTCTATTATACTTGTACATGTACAGATCCAAAACAAAAGTTGTGTACATAAAGAAAAAATCAAAGTCTTGGTTGTCTGCAAGTAATGTCAATGGGGACGCTGGCAGGAAGTTGGGAGTCACTCCCATTCTCACTGCTTTTTTGCCAGCCCATGATCATTCTGTTTCTCTCTTTAAGTAAGGACACATTTTTGAAAGGATCATCCAAATGAATTGTCTAGTAATCTACTATGTGGAGAAGGCACATGTCAATTGCTGGAGTGAACAGGACTGAAATAAGAGGAAGGCAAGACTAAGCCTAAAAGCGAGTGGGCATTGCCTTTCTTTCTTTCTTTCTTTCTTTCTTTCTTTCTTTCTTTCTCTCTCTCTCTCTCTCTCTCTCTTCCTTTTTCTTTGTTTCTTTTTTCTTTTCCCTTTCCCCTTTTTTGTTTTCCACTTTCTCTTATCCTTTATGTACAAAAGGCGACTTGGAGGATAATATTTCCCTTTAGATTTTTGATATACTAGCTTGCAAGAAGGCTTTTGAAATTAGACTGGATGATTGCATGGCTTTTGTAAGCTAAAGCAATTTCAATATGTGAAAGTACTGCTTAGGAAAAAAAAGATTCATAGAGGAATATTAAATTATGCATGGCAGGAAAAATAAATGAAGGAAAGCATTTTCCCTCTGTTATAGTATTAGAAAATAGATCATCTATTCAGGCTAAATATGCAGAGAAGCAAAATGGAAGTAGACCCATTTGCAGATTTCAAGCTTCCCAAATGGGTTGGACACTGTGATGCAAAATGCTGGACTCTCGAAGACTGTTAACTGACCCATCAAGGTTTCCCTGCTTTGTTTGAAAGTTTCAGTTTGCCCATTTCTTGTATTACTGTACTGTTTTTAATTGGATGTGTATAGCTTTAATGTATATTTTTATTGTGCATCATCCCAGAAGGTATAAAATTACTACTTATCCTCCTAGGTTCTAAGATTCATTGAAAGCAGAGTTGGAGGCAAGTTAATATACATTTTATTTCTCTTAAAACAATATGGAGCCTGGGACAGAAATATCCTTTTGCTGCAAGTTTCTAAACTTTTAGGAAATCTTTCATCTAAAAGTTATACAAATTATATTGATAAATGCATAAAAATGAATGAAACATATAGTTGACAATAAAATGTACATAAAGATATTTACCATAAAATATATTTGTGTGGTAATAATTCAAAAACATTAGTGCAGAAAGTGGACAGAGCACACTTCTGTGAAAAGCATGACAAATGGAATATGCAAACATATTTTCCAACTTTAACAAGTTTGCTGGTATTTACAGACAGCAGTTCATATCATTTTTTCAGAGTAAAAATCAAACATCCCCTTCCAGTTTAAATCTTACATAAATATTTTAGCAATGTAATTTCACCAATTTCCCTTCTATAGTATCACATCCAATTCCTAATGCCATTAACATTTTCCCAGTGTGTGTATGTATATATGTATATACATACACACATATATTGTCTTATAATGAATTCATCAATGTTTCAATTAGCTCAAAACTGATCATATAAATTCCGAGTCACCATGTAGATACTGCTGAAATATAACCCCCAGTTTTCATATTGGTAATAGTTGTTGGGGATTGTAATTTAACTACATTCTGGTGTACCTGGAAATAATGGCAGTTGAATATAGTACTCTCTGTATACTCTCTTTATATACACAGCTTCCACTACTGAGCTTCTACACTGATCTTTCATTCCCCTTACATGGAAATCTGTGATAATAGAATCTAGGAAAAATTCTACACCTAATCACACCATAGTCTGGAGATAAATTCTCAGCAAGAAGACGAATATTTCAATTATGGAAAATTTCTCACAGGCATATACAATCTCACATTTAGAACGCACAAAGATAAATTATGCTGATGAAAACAATGGAGAAAAATTGCTTTGCACAATGTGCATTTTACATGTTTGTCTTCCTTATTCATTTTTTGATTCCAACTCACTTCATAATGTAGCATTTTTCATCTCATTAAATGCTTATTTATTTATTAGATTTTCATCCCACCTTTATTACTTTATAAGTAACTCAAGGCAGTGAATATATAAGAAACTCCTTCTTCCTATTTTCCCCCAAACAACAATCCTTCTAAATAAATATAATTCCTTTGCAGGAATTAAGATCATGGAGTAGGGCAGGGTCATTAACAGAGAAAATACAGGCATACATTTATTTGAGAGTTATAAACAGTGAATATTCTAATCCAAACTGACAGATGTGAGAAATCAATGCCTAATATTTTTGTTTCATTTTAAAGCAAGCTTTTATTGAAAAGAAATAGATGGGTTTAGCTCAAGCAAAAGAAATAGTACAAAAGATTGTTGCAAAGATTTTTTTTTTCCAAAAGGCATCTTTCTTGAGACAACCATGACCTGGATGATTGAGAATCTCCATAGAGAGTACAAAAGTTTGTACCAGTAAAACATGAACATTTACATTATATTAAATCAATTTCCATATGCAGCATGGCACTGAAAAATTTAAGGATCAGCAGAAATAGAATTCAGCAGAAAATTGAGATTTAGTCTTTGATAGTGAAGCTTCAGTCTATACATACATATTCACTTGAAATCCTATTGAACTGAATTTACAATAGATATGCTTAGGATTGGATCTTAAACACCTTACCTCTCTGTCTCTCTCACACACACACTCTCTCTTCCCCTCCCTTCCTCTCTCCCTCGCTCTTGCTTTGTGTGTATGTGTGTTCAGTATATTTATTTAGTATGTCTCTGTGTGTAGATATATCAGTATCAACATAAATTATTTCTTCTGCTTTCTCATCATATTTCAGAATTACTGAGCTATTTTGGTACCCAGTTGACACTCCAAAAGACTTTTCAAGATTCAGAATTTTAGCTTGAGCTGTAATAGTTTGAACCATTTTTCATCCTTGAAAAATAGGAGATGGGGAGATGCATAAATTCACATCTTTAATTGGAATATTCAGTATGATAGCATTATTACAAAGTAGAGAATGGTCTTGTATTTTTTCCGTTTACATAAATGTACATAGTTCGATGGCATTCATTCTAAACATATATAACCTATAGGCAACACACACACACACACACACACACACACACACACAAATTATTTGCATATATTAAATTATAATATAACTCTTTAAAATAATGCATTGTGTTAACACAATTTGTGATAAGGTATTTTTACAAGAAACAAATAAAGAATCCAGCTTGCATATGAAATGCCAGTTACTTCCCTTGGTTAGGCTATGTAGACTATTCATGTATATAAAATAGTATATTCAAGTAAACTTAACAAAAGCAAAGAGCAATCAATTGCAACTGTATTTTTTTCTCTTCTTTGTGATTCTAATTTTAAAAGCATTAAAGAAGACAGCTGCTCGTGCTGTGATATGCGCTAAACAGCCTGAAGGATGGAAAAAAATATATTTGTAGCTCATAATAACTATTGACCTTTCTGATATACCATGTTCTCTCTGTTAGCTATTCTGTTCTATCAACAGTAAAGATTGAACATGACTTCTTAATACAAAACATGGGGTTTCAAGCTGCCTTCACAAAGGTGTTTATGTATTATTATTTTGTACTGTAGTACAAAGACTAAGTCCTAGTGCCCTTAGTTTGATATCATGTTGTTATAAAAAAGGCTTAAGGGCAGATTAATAAAAGAATTTGGCTCATAATCATTTTATGGTTGAGATAAAAGTGTTGCCATATTTAGTCCAATATGGGGACAGTAAAGGTAGGATCCAGCATCATCTGAGTAATAGACATGCATTTCTCAGGTGGCGATGTTTAGAACTGCAAGGCAACAAGATTTAACATGTTGACTTTTCGTTGTTATAGAATTTGTGTTACTTTTCTTTCTAGAACTCTAGCTTCCTGCATAATTTTTTATTTTTTGATGTCTTGTACATCCAAAGTGTACATTTACAATGCCTAGTATTCTACACTGAGCTCAATATGGTGGCTGAAATAACAGTTGGCATTGACATTGTGACTTTGACTTGTGACTTTGGCATTGTGAATATTTCCTTAGAGTGTGTGTGTTTTTTCCAAATACCAATCTTGCTCTGAAATTAAACAGGGAAAGACCATTTAAAGGTCCTTCGTTTTCTCAGGGTAGGGCCACACTAAGAAGCAAAGTCCTGCTTGGCATATGACAGTTGGAAATGGTAACTCATTGAATATATCAAAACAGAGTAGCAACAGAAGGCAACTATGTTATATGGTGGATGTGTATTTGTAGTGGGGATGGAATGATTTACAGTTATTTCCATGGCTTTCCTGTAATTTATAGCAATGCACCTCAACCTCAGCAATTTTATATGGTGTGAACTTCAAGTCCCAGAATTCTCTAGCATTCTGGTTAGGGGATTCAGAGAGTTGAAGTACACACATTTTAAAGTTGCTGAGCCTGAGAAATACTGTTTTAGGGCAGTGGTCCCCAACCTTTCTGGCTTTGTGGACTGGGGGGAAGATGAAATGATTCAGGGTGAGTGGCAGGTCCGTACAGCTCCATTTGCATAAGCAGTAAGCAGTCTCGCGTGCAGGTGTGAATTTCCATTTGTGTGAATGGAGCTTCATTTGTGCACATGACAGTACCTGCTACTCATGTAAATGGATCTGTGTGCATATGCATGCTCACCTGCTGCTTGTGCAACCTGGTTTCAAATGAGCCGTGGTCCAATACTGGGCTACAGCCCAAGGGGTTGCAGACCACTGCTTTAAGGCTAGGTCACATCGGCCGACAGATGCAAAACGTATGTAAAAAGGACACAGCGGACGGGCAAAATTCCATCCGTG
>BHFT01067250.1:3864-22040 GCA_004320025.1 Laticauda laticaudata | reverse complement strand
ATCCGTGGAGCATTCACTTAAAACTATCCCTGGCCTACATCCGCTCCCCCCTTCAGTATCCTTTCCGTGTGTTCACGCTCCTGCTTAATGCAAATTCGGAGGCACTTCCTTTAGAGCGGATAGACAACTGGATGGAAGATGGAACATTTTCTCGTCCGCTGTGTCCTTTTTACATATGTTTTGCATCCGTCGGCCAATGTGACAGGCCCTTTAATAATGATTTTGTCAATGGATTTCTTAACATAAGCTGTAGCCATATAAACTTAAAAACCCTGATTTTATTCTTTGTTACTAGAAAGAGTTAATTGTAGTGTTTTTCAAACTTGGCAACTCTAAAATGTTTGGACTTCAACGATCGAATTCTCCAGCTGGCAAGAGAAGGATGATGGCATTTGTAGTTCAGGAAGTTATAGAGAAACACTTGCTTTTCATTCCTAATTTTGTGGGGATGGACATTTCTACGCATATAGTGCCTTCTGGAGGATTAATGTCACTCCCTGTGGGACAAACATATTACCCAACCAGAACAGATATGGGGATATGTAAACTAATTAAACCAAGGTTATTTGCCTGAAATTGATACTTGCCTGAAATTAGGATCCCTACTGGGACATCACATTGTGAATTCATTTGCAAATAGGTTTGTAATTGGTGTGATGCAGGATAATACTGTAAGCAGACCTATATTGTATTTGTTAAATCAAAGAATAGTTATATATTACTCATTCTAGATATTCCACTGTCAGATAATTCCTCATATACTTTCTTCATTATGGGTGTGTATCTAATTTTTTTTGTCCATATTTAGATTTTTGTCTCTTAAGATTTCAACAGCTTATTAATTGTATCACTTATACATATATACAACCTTCAGGGATCTCAACTGCCTATTGCATTTTCCCCAATACTAATATGCATAGATCTTGGGCTTCCAGGATAACAAATCTTCAGGGAAGAGGGGAAGTATATACAAACCCTAAAACAGTTTGTAGCTAATCTGTCCCAGGGTTGAGTTATTTTCAGGACTGCCTTTTGCTGGGGGAATCTGTCCATCCCACAAACTCCAGCAGGAAACACACATTCCAGATCCCTTCTTTAAAGAAACATCCCCTTATGAGACCTAGAAAATATATCTTCTCAGTGGCCATTCTTGTCTTTTGTAACAGTCTCTTATGCCATTATGCAAGCCTTTGAAGGACAGTTAAAATCTGTCTTTTTCCCTAGTTCATGGGTCAATATGAATAAAGTTATTGTTTGGTGAGATACAAGGCCTGCCTAGTTTCTGATTACCATTACCACTGAATTGTAGCCATGAAAATATTTTAAATAAAGAGATACAGGTAGTCCTCAACTTATAACAGTTCATTTAGGGATTGGTCAAAGTTACAATGGCACTGAAAAAAAGTATCTTATGACTATTTTCCATACTTAGACTATTTCAGCATCCTCATGGTCACATTATCAAAATTCAGATGCTTGGCAACTGATTCATATTCATGATGGCTGCAGTGTTTCAGGGTCATGTGAACAGCTTATGACTTTGTGACAAGCACAATCAATGAGGAAGTCAGACTCACTTAACAACTGTGTTACTAACTTAAAAACTAGAATGATTCACCTAACAACTGTGGCAAGATGAGGAAAAATTCACCAAACAAATGTCTCACTTGGCAACATAAATTTGGGGCTGAATTATGGTCATAAATTGAGGATTATCTGTAATCAAATGTCTTATTTGTAGGTACAAATGTGGATTAACCATCCCAGTTTCAATAGCTTTTTATTCATAAAAATGATTTTTTAAAAATAAAATCTTCTGTTTTTTCATATTACACAATCATTCTTCCTTAATTTTGGTACTGCATTTTGTTTTAGCTTATCTCCCTACACAAATAATTTCTGTTCCACTGCTATTGTAGCAACACATTTGAAATACAGTGGTGAGAAAGAATCTGTTTTCTTCAAACAGTGTAATCCACAGAGAATTGCAGCAATTCATCTTATCTTGGCATGTTGTCTATGTTCAAACATTTTGTACTCCCTAGAGCAATTCCTTCTGTGTGGGCCATTAAGTGACAACAGAGAACAATTATATATATCACTTCCTCTTTTCCCCCCTCCCCACAAGCTGAAAATTCTTGTGCTTCTTATGATTTGTGTAATTGCAGTTAGCAATGTGAAACTCAGAAACCTGTATGCTAGAGTGTTTCAAGATGTTTTCATTTTTAATTGCTCTGCTTCCCAGCAAAGCCAGAGAAGTGAGCTTTGGAATACTTGAGGAAAAGCAGGTATATGTGAATGCTCTTGAAAATTAAGAAAATAAAAAGTTCTGTTTGTATAGGCTGGCTAGTGTGCTCACACATTTATGGAACTGTCCTTCATTGATCATAACGATAAGCATCATAAGCATCCATCATAAAATGCTTAAAGACACAATCATGAAGTGGTTTTAAAACTCCCCTAAGACTCTTTTATTCTACAAGCCTCTAGTAAAATGACCAATACTGTAGCCCCAAGAGGAAAATATCAGAATTTTAAAAAGACTGTTAAGTATATCCAAAGCATCAAGAAAAGGAGATGACATGCTAACGTTTTTATGCCAATGGGAATGATGTGGTTTATAGATTTTTATATTTGAAATATGACTCCATGCATAATGAAAAAGAAATGAAAGGAGATGGACAGGTGACTTGCCCTGATCCCTTGAATGATTTCAGGTTACCAGAAAGCTACTTCAGGGGACACTTTTATATGACTTTGGGGGTTTCTTTTCTTGAAGCTTTTTTCTCATTGGCAGAAGTACCATTGGCAGGTTCTGGGTTTCTAATACTAGTGATTTAGATACAGTCCATGGGCCAGGGTAGGTAGGTATGAGGAGTGAGGTCTGTTCCCACCATGCTGACCTTCTGTAAGGGCCTGAAGATGTGGCTCTGCCAGTTGGCTTGAGGCCCCAATGGGAATGTTTCAGTTTGGATGTGGCTGATGGAGTGATAGCAGATGTCATCTCCTGTCTGCAGATCCTTCTCCCTCCTTCCCCATCTTTTAGTCATAATTTATTGTTATAGATATAGATATATTGTTTGTATGGATTATACAATTGTCATTTCATTCAATATTAGACTGTGTAAAAACAACAGCAATTGGAAGCAGGAGATGCTACATGTGTGGGTCATGAGGTCAAGTGCATTGGTTTGTTTTTCTGCTGGATAAACTAGTATTCTTAATTTGTACCAGTTTGTAGAACTGAAGCTATGATTATTTTACAGTTATGATTAGCCACTAATATTGTTGCTTTCAACAGAATGCATTCTTCCTTCTGAGACATAGCTAATTACATTCTATTTTTCCCCTTGACTGTCATAATAGGCAAAAATAATGTTTTTTTTTTATTTATTTGTTTGGAAAATTTATATAGCTGCCTACTCATTCACAGAAACTCAAGACAGCTTACAGGAAAAAAAACCAATATAAAAAATATAAAAAAATACCACCATACTATCATACTATCCATTTAATGGGCTTCATCACCTCTTTGGTTTTCCAAAGCCTGCTTGTGAAACCATATCCTCAAAGTGTTAGAGTGGGAACTGGACTAATTTCCAGAGTGAAGATGTTCCAGAAGGAGGGAGCCATCACCATCTCCTGCCAGATGTATCTGGTTAGGGGATGGGACCCAAAATGTTCCTTGCTTCTTTGCTCTAGTAGGTTAGGTGGGTGTGACAGGCAAGAAACGGTCCCTCAGATAACCTGGTCCCATATTCCTAATGAATAACAAAGGACATAATGACATTCTATAATGATAACTTACTTGGGTCTCAGAATTTTCTCAGACTGAATGGCTTGTTTTTACAATATGCAATCCATATCTATTTCAGAGTTTTTATGTTTACATGTGAATGCCAGATCCCTTGAAATAAATGTCTAAATATATAAAGCCCATGTCACACCGCCCAACGGATGCAAAAAGGACACAGCAGATGAGCAAAATGTTCCAATCCGTGTTATCTGCTCTCAAAAAGGGGCAAAGATTTCATAACCGGAGCAGACAAACACGGATGCGGAGGGGACGCAGGGCGGATGCAGAGGCGGATTGCGGAACGGAAAGCCAGCGTGGAAGCGGATAGAAGGCAGATGGAGCAGATGGACGCATCGCAAGGGCTTCCGGGGCCAGCCAAAGCGGACGCGGAATGGATATAGCGGATGCAGAACGGAATTGCACAGCGGATGAAGGGATGCACAGCGAGATGCACAGCGAAACGGAGCCCTAATGGATGCCTGGGCGTTAATTGCGCATGCGCGGAGGATCATTGCTTCAAGGCCCCCAAACAACGGGATATAACGGAAGAGCTCGAGCAGGGTCGCCATTCAGAAGGAAAAGACCTGCTGCCGATGGATTGGCTGCCTTGCTGCCTTGCCTGCCTTGCCTGGCAGGTCTGCCTGCCAGCCTTCCAGCCAAGCCTCCCTGCCAGCCTTGCTGCAGCCTCCTGCCGCCTTGCTTGTCAGCCTGCCTGCCAGCCTTTGTGCCAGCCTTGGTCATGTCTGCCTGCCAGCCTTGCTCCCTGCTGCTTGCAAGCCTTCCTGCCAGCCTTGGTGCCGGCTTCATTGCCAAGCCTTGGTGCCTGCCATGGTGCCAGCCTTCCTGCAAGCCTTTGGTGGCCTGCTGCTGCCAGCCTTGGTTCCTGCCAGCCTTCTCCTGCCAGCCAGCAACCCCAAACATGCGGAAGCACAAGCAAGCCTCAGCCATCTTGCTGCCAGCCCTGGAAAGGGACAAGGGCTACCATCGCCCCCTGACCCTCAACTCTAGTATTGCTGGGGCTTCTGAGCCGGGGCTCGCTCTTTCTGG
Organism: Laticauda laticaudata; assembly: GCA_004320025.1. NCBI lineage: Eukaryota > Metazoa > Chordata > Lepidosauria > Squamata > Elapidae > Laticauda > Laticauda laticaudata. The sequence continues at coordinate 17,197 of BHFT01067250.1, read as the reverse complement.
GGCTGGGGGCTTCTGCTGCCTTCTGCTTCTGGGAGGAGCTGCGATGACAAGCACTCCAGCACCAGCCACCTCCACAGCACCCTTCACCGCCTGGGACTGAGCGACCAAAGAGGAGTGCCAGAGACTCATTTTGTTCTTATAGCTTGTTTTGTTAATAAAGTCTATTTATGATTCCACACACTTGCTTCATTTCTTTTTTTAAATAAAGTCTTGGTGAACTTTTGAGAAAATGGTTAAGCCTCTTGGCATCTTGTTGGATGGGTAAGGATAAGCTTTGGGATGGGTTAGGATACCTGTGGGAATGGTAAATAGCTGTGGGATGCGGTAAGGATGCAAGTGGATGGGAGGGATAAGACCTTTGGATGGGTATTAGCTTGGGTAGACTAAACTCCAGTGCAAGCATAGTGGGACTGTTATGGTCCACCCTCCACTAGCTGCCACACTTTGGCCCTTTATTATCAATAATAAAATGTTTTAATAATTATCCCACAATGTCCACACAAACACAAACTCTTTATTAACACGCCCTGTTCATTGCTAGGCCACCCAACATACATGGCCCAATCTATCCGTGTGATGAGAACAGGTGAAAGGAAGCATCCATTAAGCAATCTACCATCCTGTCCTTGCCATCCACCACTCCAGCTGGGGAGTTGCACCAGTGTTTCGGAGGGTTGCGCCTGCTTCTTCCCTCGGTGAGGCTTGTTGGGGCCTTGCAACATCCCTCAGTGTCTATCAGGTTGCCTTGCCTTCCATTCCCCAGCTCCATGTCCCCACTTGCTTGCTGACGGGTCCACAAGCCTGTCCGTAGCACTAGGTAGCGGGTGCGCCATGAGATGTGGCAGGATGCAGCCGCTTCCATGATGCTCCTCACGGTCTCTGGGCTATCTGCATGTGGTGAGAAAGTACTGGAAATGTTGGCCAGGGTTGCCAAAAGGCGTTCTCTCCACCACCGTCTTCGCCCTGGACAGCCTGTAGCTTGAAAGATCTCCTTTTATGGGTGAGGCATCTGGAAGGTGTATGGCTTCATGGAGGTAAGGTTGTGAGGGAGAGGCGTATCCCCCACGATGAGTAGGGCACCATCTTGCAAATTGTGTTGGGCAGTGGGTTTTGGATCTGGGAAAGCCCGTGAATGAGGTTTGCTTTCCAGCCCGTCCTTAGAGGACACTGGCTTGTATACCTGGGCCATCTGAAGATGAGCCGCTGCCTGAAAGCATCATGTAACATGAACTTGGTTAGTTCAGCATCGACATGGCCAAAGAGGACGATTGCTGAAGAAGCCTTGGAGTTGAATTAAAGTGGAGCCTAGAGTTGCGTTGGAGATTTCAGGGCACGTGCTTGCTATCTATGGCTCCAACGGTGTGGGGGGAAGTTCCACTTCTGATACCACTGCTCTGCAACTTTCTTCCATCTTCTTCAGTGGAGGGGTACTGGAAGAGCTCTCTCAGGGATTCTTCAATGACACTTCTCTGACGCCAATTGCTGATGGTGTTGGATGGCACCCCCAGCCGTACTGCATCTGCTCCTGTAAGTGGTTCCCGGAGGCCAGGTGGTGCAGAGTTGAGTGCCACCTGAGTCGCAGGTTCCCAGCTGGGGCGCGAATCTGGTGCTCTGCTTGGTCACCTGGGGTGTCGGCGCTGCACAAACTTCAGTCAAACATGGCTGGAGCATCCTCATGAAGTTCTGGAACGCCCCGAGTGTCTTCGTTCCTGAGGCTCCACCATTCCAGCTTGCTGTAGCAGTTCTCCTCTGGTCTTCTGGGAACATCTTCGCGACCCAGACTCTTTTTTGGCTGCCTCTTTTCTTCTCGCAAGTAGATTCACAGAGGCCTGCAGATGGCTTTCGGCACTGTTGCAGAACGATGGTGCTGCCGAAAGGAGTTTGTTTCAATCCACGGTGGACATGAACTGAATGCTGTGGGGGAAAAGAGGAAGAAGTCCGATTGAAAGGCTGGCAGAGGTCTGGCACAGCTGGGCTGCTGGTCTTAAAGTGAAGATGCAGATATTTGCTCCCCTTTTTAATAGACAGTGTAGGTGTGTCCTTTGCAATCCTCTTAGGCATCCTCTTAGACATCCTTAATGATCCGAGATAGGTCGCCTTTTGTGATGTTTTATCCGTTTTAAATTGCTTTGCTTCTGATGCTGCAGCCGTTCTTGCATCCACCCTTCTGATCGTTCTGCATCCGTTCCGCTTTCCCTGCGTTCAGGCGGATTGCGGAGTTGCCGGATGTGTAGTGGATGACCTAGCGGATATAGCGGAATGCGTAACGGATGCGTAACGGATGATGTAAGTGGATGCGTATCGGCTTGCATAACAGACGAACTGGATACCATTTTGCCGCGCAAAGTTGGCAGTTCAAAACTTTTTGGAGGCAGATGAAAGCGTCTATAAACGGAAATGTAGAATGGATAGAGAGGAAGCCAACAGGATAGGCAGTGAGTAAACAAATCGCGTTTTCAAGGATTCCAATGGATGGCAAGCTTTTTTGTCCGTTTTACATCCTCTTTGCATCCGTTGGTTCGGTGTGACATGGGCTTAAGTATGTGTCTGCCATGAGAATATGAATACTTGCTTTAGTGACATAAAGTTTTTAAAGGAAAAAAAACAATTTTAACTTTAACTAGATTAGGCAGTCTTGTTACCATTTTTTTTGTCTTTTATTGCCAGTCTTTTTATGACCTTGCCTGTCCTGGATTGAGTTCTTAAAACAACTTCTTAGATTTTTAGTGAAGGGTCAGACCTCCATCGAAACAGTCTCAAATTAAATCTGAAAGGAATCATACAAAGCAAGCAATCTGAACTCTCTTACCTGTAGAACCATTTGAAGAAGTTGCTATAAACAGCAACAATCTTATTAACCTCTATGGGACAGTTTGGAAGAGGCCATGAACTATATAAGTCATACTTCCTTTCAGACATCAAGGCCCTGCCAGAAGTTGCTCGCATTATGAAAGCCTTATTATAACACCCCAGACTAGATTCATGGAATATTATTCAGTATACATGGCCAAATAAAGTACCCAATCCAATTAAATATTTGTTTCAGTACTACTCACTTTCAATTAATCACCTATTTATTTAAATGGACAGAAGAAATTCTTGAGGTTGTATAGCAAGTAAGGCAGAAAGGTTTGCCTATTTTATCCCTTTCTATTAATATTAATGTTTAAAATAATTACTTTTATTGTCTATAGATCAGAGTTACATGTTTTTCTATCTCCTTTCTGAAATATATTTCAAAAATTGAATTATTTTTTATAATAAGTAGAGCATCCATTCCTATAATTCTTATTCCAATTCAAGAAGCTTTTTCCAGACAAATTAATAATAGATAAATAAATAGCAATAGCTTTTAGACTTATATACCACTTCATAGTGCTTTACAGCCCTTTCTAAACAATTTACAAAATCAGCCTATTGCCTATTTTTCAAAAGCAAATTTATATTAAGTTGACTGGCTTATGGAAATTCAATTTTTAATGGTGGATCACTTTTACATCTTGTTTTTCAGTTATTAAATATCCAACTATCCACTCATACATGTTTCCATTGGGACAGATTGTCCCTTACCATAAAACTGTCTGTCCTCAGACTGATCATAAAACATAATCAAAGTCTGATAGCATCTCTTTTATTCTTGTACAAGCCCTCCTGTAAATACCTAAGAGAAATAGTGATAATTCCATTTGAAGCCAAATTCTATGTACCCTGCTGGCTGTTGAACATATTCTACTGACCTTGTCATTAGCCTGCTGTGTTACTTGCAACTAGGCTCTAATTACTTTTTCCAGAAATGACTTTAGGAAAACACTATGAAGTAAATTTTCCCCAGACCTTCCAATGATATAATTAATTCTAACATTTTCTTTTTAAAAAGTTTGTAAAGAGATCTAGAAGTTAACTTGCAAATGTATCTATATCTATAATCTATATATCTATATTTACCTTATGTCTATGCCTACCTACCCACTTGCTTATCTATCTATCTATCTATCTATCTATCTATCTATCTATCTATCTATCTATCTATCTATCCATCCATCCATCTCCAACCCTATTTATCCTCAACACATAATCATGTGGAATAAGGTCATATCTTGTTGCTCTAATTGTTTTCTTTTAGTTAAGCAATTTGTAATCCAAGTTGACACAGCAACATGATTTTGTTCTTGTTCTGGCACTTTGATCTAATTTCCACTTTTATTGGATCCCTTCTGACCTGCAGGATTCATCTTGTAGAATTGTGTTCATAATGTTCTGTCAGTGTCAATTTCATATTCTTAGCAAAATAGTGGACTGGGTGCTATTTCCTTTTCCAGTTCATATTTAATCTGACCTCTTTTCTATGGCCAGCCTACATTGAGTAACTTTTCTGGAAGATTTTGCTTATACTATAAATAACTCATAGCATCATTGATACATAAAAACCGCATCATCACTAGAAAATGACAATCTGGAGACATTTGTGAATTATACATTCAAGAGTTCCAATAAAGTCATTTAGATTTATTTCAGAATATTTATAATAGTTACATTTGTCTGGAATTTTATATTTTGCAATTAAAAATAATCCTACACATACATATGAATTGTATGTGCATTTTAATATTTTATTTGGGGGGGCAGAGAAAGAAGGACAGAGACCAGATATTTCTTTTTAAGAATACAAATAACTAGTAGAACTCTGCTCTTATTTTAACCTCCTAAAAAGTAGAAGAAATAGTCAATATTTCATATGGAATTCCACCTTAAAATCTAATGTTGCTCTAGATAATGATGCTACTGTTTCAGTAGATAATTATGCACTTATCCCCACAGAATTAATACTGGGCACATTGCCCAAATAAATTGCTACATAAGAAAGCACAGGTTCTAACCTTTACTTGCTGAAATCTGATGCTTATTTTCCCGATGGTAAGAAGGTTAATACACAGCTGATTATATTTTGCTACTCTAAAGATACCCTGTGGTTTTCACTGCCCACATGTTGTTTTTTTCTTTGTTTTAAAGGCTATTCAAAAACCTGATGTCACAAATGAAGAAAATGAAATAATTGATTCTGTTATTAACTATTAGTGTTAGATTCCATGTTTTAGGCAGTGGCAACAGATACAAAATACTATAAGAATAAGCAATGTGATGTCATTATATACTTCCCATAGTTCCATAAACCCTCTGGCTGACTTTTAATGTGCTTTTTAAAGGGTCTAGTTATTTGAGGAACTGTCTATCTCTCTTGATATCTGTCTGGTTGATACAAGCTGGTAAATTTGATTATTTCTAGTCCCTTCAATTAAACAGGGTCATATTTTGGGACCCAGGAGGCACACCTTCTCTGTCATGTGTCAGAGAGACAGCCCTGTCATATCATTGCATGAAGTTCCCCTTGAAATTCAGAAAGCTCTTGTCATAAGGGGATTCTAGGGGGCTTTAAAGGCAGCCATTGAACTAAGGTGGCCAGAGCTGCTTATTTAACCATTTTTTAAAATTGCGTGGCCTGCTTTCTTATATTTTCATTGATTTACGTTTGAACTATATTTTACTTTATACTTTTGTTGTATTGTGAGCCACCCAGAATTAGGTGGATCCTAAATCATGTTAAATGAATACATAAATACATAAACAAATACATACAGGTAGTCCTCAACATACAACAGTTTGATAAGTGATGATTCAAAGTTAGAGTGAAAAAAGTGACCTATGACCTTTTTCCACATTTACAGCTGCTGCAGCATCCCCATGGTCACATGATCAACATTCAGATGCTTGGCAACCGGTTCATATTTATGATAGTTACAGTGTTCTGGGGTCATGTGATCATCTTTTGCAACCTTGTGACAAGGTGAGTCAATGTGGAATCCAGATTCATTTAACAACCATGTTGCTAACTTAACAAATGCAACAATTCACTTAACAACTGTGGCAAGAAATGTTGTAAAAATGGGGCAAAACAACATACATTTAGCAACATACATTTTGGGCTCTGTTTGGCTGTAACTTGAGGATTACCTGTAAATACATAAATAAATACATAAATAAATTGGTATGCTTGAAAAAAAGGTATCAGTTTGTAGCATCATATTTATTTAGGCATCACAAAACCCTAGACCATGCTTGGTTGATAAAAGCGATTACATGTTATTGTTATTTTACCTGTCTCATGCTTCCATATTTCCAAATCTGCCACAATCCAGAAAAGGCGGGTGTGAACTAGAATTGTCTTGATGTTTCATACTTGCTAAGAAACGAGGACTATATTGTTTCTGTGACATTCTCTCCATTTCTGTCAATAAAATGATCTTCAGTTCCAGATTCCATGATTACTTGGTCACAGTGATGTTTAGCAAGGCCTATTAATCCGTCCTTCTTTTTTTTGTCCATCCCTCCTTCTCTTTATTTTCATGTATGCCTCCAAGGAATTTCGAACCCTAGTTTCTTTCATACATAATTTTTTTTATTCTGGTCTTGTAAAAAATGTACAAATTATATGTTTCAAAAATGGACTTTATTTGCAATTACTGAGAATCTCCAATAGCACTGCATTGATTTTTAAGTATACAAATCATTTTAAGGCCAGCTGCATGATTTGTTTGTGATTTATTGTTTTAACTTAATGAGTTTTATTGTATGGTGTGATGACAATTATGTAAGAAGATAATAGTTGTAAAACAATTAATGATATGCAATTAAAGTAATATATGCTAGGTCTATCAGTATTCTTTTAAAGAATGGAAGGTCATGATGGATCCCTTTGAAAGCCTATTGTCCATTATTTTGAGAATCCATCAAGCAAGACATGAGTGCTATAATGCAAACTATACATAAGGCTTTAAATCTTATTATTTCACTATAATTTGTCAAACTGTACATGAAACACCAGAGACTAAAAATCTCATCTGAACAAGTATTTTAAAGGCTTACTGCATGTTTTTATACAAAGATTGACAAGTGAAAAAGAGAAAGGAAGAGACATTGATTTATTAATAAAGGTAACTTAAACTTCCTCTGGGCATGCTTAGCTGCAAAAAGGAAACCTGACAGGCACAATAGAATCATACGAAGAGCACTAAAGGGACACAAATGACACTGAACATGGAGACTGACTGATAAAATATATCCAAGAAAATTAATAATTTATCTCCTTCCTTTTCCTTTTTATATATAATATAATATTAGTTCATTGGTTTGGCCAGATAGCTCAGTAAAATAGAGCTCTAGCTCTAGTCATCCTATGAAGTCTGTTTCCTAATCTGGTTTTCCCTGAATGCTGAACATCAATCTTGCAAGCCTGATAGCATTTTATCTCCTCTCCCTATTGATACTTCCTCTTTGGAATACTCAGTTCCAAATCATGTAAGCACCAAAATTGTTTCATTGTAAATTTTATATAAGAAAGGCAGAAACTGATAAATGAGACTGAATATGCCTTCGCTATGTAAGTCTTTGAGACTCAAGAGGTTAAATACAGTCATAGTATTAGATCGATCCCTGCTCATCTTGAACATTTCTAATCATCGTTTTTCCACTGTATTTTTCTGTCTTTCCAGTGGTAACTATACTACCTTAATTGATAAATTTGTTTCTCCCTTTTTTAATTTTTCAGGAGGTATTGAAAATTATTTTAAAAGAATGCAAGAGTTTCAAACCTTCAAATCTTGATTTGAGTCATCCAGCTCAATTGCTGGCTTATGTTCAAGCATATTTACCTTGCATCAGTTGCTGATGGTAGAAGATAATAACTCCTGCTGGGCTTCAAATCAGTGCTGGGATTAAAAAATTTTTACTACCGGTTATGTGGGTGTGGCTTGGTGAGCGTGGCTGGATGGGTGTGGCAGGGGAAGGATACTACAAAATCTCCATTCCCACCCCATTCCAGAGGAAGAATAATGTAAAATCTCCATTCCAGGGGTGGGAATCAATTTTTTTAGCAACCAGGTCTGTGGGCATGGCTTAGTTGGAGGGCATGGCTTTATGGTCATGAGACTGGGTGGGTGTGGCCAACTTGACATCACTCACATCAAGGGGCGCTTCTCCTCAACTGGCCTCTCATGACAATGGGGATGCTGCAACAGTTGTAAGTGTGAAAAATGGTCATAAGTCACTTTTTTCAGTGCCACTGTAACTTTGAATGGTCACCAGTTTTAGACCAAAACTCAAAAAGGGTATGTAAATTCACGTTTGAATGTCAATCTTTCTAGCTAGCCAAGAAGCCTTGCTGAATGTCACTCATCTTGGTTCCTTGTCAATCAAAGCTTCTTTCTGGCAGCTCTGCTTCATTATTCAATTATTTCTTCAAAGTGCTAACTCCAATGGGAATATTTCCTTCCAACAGCAGTGTAAAAAGCTTAAAACAAAGTACCACCAAAGGAAAAAAATCTCCTTCAGAGATAGTAAGTCTAGGCATACTGTCAAGAACGTAAGAAGGGTGAAAAAAAACAAAAGGGGATTTCTTCCAACAACTGGTTCTCCAAACTGCTTAGAAAGTTAATAACTGGTTCTAGTGAATAGGTGAGAACCTGTAGAATCCCACCCCTGCTCCATTCCCTCCCCACCCCACTAACTTGCTTTCCAGCTCCATTCTCCTTTGCAGGGCAACAAAAGAGGACCCAGCCAATCAGCTGGGACTTGGGAGGAAGAGAATAGATGGGGGCGGGACCAGTCAGAGAGGGTATTTGCCAGTTTACAAATTAGTCAAAATTTCCACTACTGGTTCTCCAGAACTGGTCAAAACCTGCTCAGTACTACCTCTGCCTCAAATTTTATTTCCCAAAAGTGCTTCAAAGATGTAAGAGCACAAATATAGTAGCTGGTTGCAATTGTATAAACTAGTAGGTCCTTTCCTGAGATACAGTGCTTCCATTTGATGGTGCTGCAGATCAAAACTAAATATATGGTTCCATGCTCTCTGAAATATTGCACAGAAATATATCCTGGAGAAGAAAAGAGGACACCAAAAAAATGAAAATGGATTGCTTGCATGAGGGATGGGGAGAACAGGGAACTTTCTTTAGCTCATCTTATTCTTTGCTCTTAAGGGTAATTTTCAATATAAAAAGTTATGACTACTTATTTTATATATGTGTGAAGAAAACATATTTTAGTTCTGACATAATGTGTATTTAGCTTCTTTTTGGCATAAAGTGCTCATTTTTATGCTCAGAATATGCTTTGATCATTATTTCCAGTTTATTTTTTTAATTTTTTTTATCCACAATGGCTATCAATGGCTATCACATACCATTATAATTTGTAGATTAAAAAAAATCCAACAGTTTGATTCTCTGATGGTGGAGTTCTTTCAAAGGATTATTATTATTATTATTATTATTATTGTTATTGTTGTTGTTGTTGTTGTTATCCATATAAGTGACATTTCTTTTGATCCTTAAACATACTCCAGTGCCATGACAATTGTTTCCTTAAAGAAATTCTTGCTATAATTAAACATTAATGACAGTAACTAAACCAATTTAGCATTGTACAATCAAACACTCAGGCACAAATGTGGAAATGACAATTATATTTTAAACAGTGTTTTTATTTTCATTTTGACATAATTCTCCAGATAATTGACAATTAACCTTCAGTGCTTCTCAAATTCTTTATTTTCATTAGAATAGCACTCGCTGTGGAAATGAACTCTTACTCATTAATTTATAGGCATCTGGTGCTCAAAAGGCCATTGAAAGTTTCATTTGTAACAGCAATTGTCATTTTCCTGTGGTCTCCATCTTCAGGTTTTAATCAACGTTTCCCCAACATGTATGTGCAAAGAAAGAAACATATTAATTTTGTTAATTTGGCATAAAAATACAAATGTTCTCAGAAGTTTATAAAGTGGAACTTTCTTTTGGTTTAATTTTGATTGTGGTTGATTTTTGTCAGGGTTGTGGGGAAGACTAGCTTATTTTTATTTCTTGAATATCAAAGCTGGACAAAGCTAAAGGATTGTGAGGCACAACTTTCCCTGGAGAGTCCAGAAAAACTTTCTGGAAATTTGCAGTTATTCCGGCCTACTTTCACCATATTGTTCTGGCTTCATTTTGATTTGCATTTTGAGAATTTGCAATGTTAAAGATGAAAAAAAAAAGCAGAAATCCAAGGTAGACTCCCACCTCATTTCTCTCATTAGCATCTTCTTCAAATACACACACATACAAAATTCTAAATGATGTTATACTTGGTTGCAAACTGACTGAAATTCAGTAGTACAACTTGAATTGGTATTTATTTACAAAGTATTTTATCTACACTTTGTTTTTCTACTTTGCTGATCATTGTGCAATTAAGACAGTTGAGTTATTCAACTTATCATCCAGAAGGCTCACACTTCCATTCTTTTCTACTCATTTTCTCCAATGCAATGTCAAGGTACTTGGAGGCTTTATCCTAGACATTGTAGTACCATTGTAATTTCCTATTTCTACTGCAGAGCATGGTTTTATGATAAAATGTTTCTTCTAAATATGGGTCTTCCATATCAAAACTTAATCCTTTCCAATGTTGCTGAACCATTACTATGCTTTTATGAAATAGTACTACCATTTATATTTATTCCATATGATTTTAATTGTTTTATGTTTTTATGATATATGCCATCCAGAGTCACCTGTTCAGACAGATAGATAGATAATATATAACCAACTTGCTGCATTTTTGCCAATTCACTGATTCTGCCATGCTATTATGAATCTACAGCTCTTTCCTAAATTCCCAGTAGCGCTTTTCTGCTTATGAATAATGAGAATTGTATTTACACAATCCTGGAGTCACCAAACTGGAAAGATTAAAGAATAGATTTCAGAATTACTATTCACTGATTTACCAACATTTTTAAATTACAGTAAGGGAATGTCCCATATTTTTGTCCTTGCCTTTAATATACCATACAAAGTTTCCTCATAGACTTTCTCCCTGAGCCAGTTGCATGGATTTGATCATTCAAATTGTTCATATTCATTTATTGGCTGCATTCCACTTAATAATAAGCCTAATCACACAGCCTGTTTAGTCAAATAAATCTCTTTCCTGGTCAGGGAACATTTGATAAGCTAAATAACTACAGAATACATGAAAAGCATGGTCATGAACCAGGAAGGGGTCATGCTAGGCTGTTGTAACTTCTTAGAGTCTAAAGCAGGGGTATCAAATTTGTGGACTGTGGATGGGATGCGTCATGCGCTGGCCATGCCCACCCTCATTTTAGCGAAGGGGGAAAATGTTGCAATATGTCACGTGATAACAGTGTGACACCATGAGTTGACACCACTGATCCAAAGAATAGAGCCAGAGGCACTGCTTAATTTTCCTACAAAATGAACCTATCTGTTAGGGCATATATATATAAAGTTTTACTTTCATGTAAGATGCTCATACTCCTTGAATCATGAGATGGGCAGTAAATAAATTTTATAAATAAAAATAAATAAATGAATAAATGAATAAATAAGTAGATATGAAACAGATATGAAATAAATAGATATCAAACAGATATGAAATAGAGGGGGTGCAATGGCTCAACAGTGAAAGATGTTGAGCTTGTCAGCTGGAAACCTGACAAACCATACTTGAGACCCAAGTGCCATGCGATAGGATGAGCTCTTGTTATTTGTCCCAGTTTCTAGCAGTTCAAAAGTATGCAAATGAAGGTAAGTAAATAGGTACCACTTTGTGGAGAAGTCATCAATGTTTTGTGTGCCTTGGAATATAATCAGGCTGACCATATGAACACAGAAGTACCTTTGGCCAACATTGGCTCCTTAGAGTCAGACACAACTAGAAAGGAGGAAATTTACCTAGATATGAAACAGAACAAACAAAAACTATATTACAAATTGGATGCAAAATTTTAAGGAAACTATTACAACACAAGAATGGAAGAATTATGGGCTAATTCTATAAATTTTACACTAAATAGCACTAAGTTATAATTTGAATGAAAAATTGTACAAACTATTCTTTTTGTAAACCTTTATTATACAGCAACTACTGGTATTTTGATGTGATCTTCATTTTTTTAAATGTTATGTCAACTGTATGAAAAAGTAAAATAATTTTATGTTTTTATATCATAATTTGTAATCAGTATTGATAGAATATCTTTTTCTCTATTTTCAACACTACATTAATACTTAAAGCAACATTAAAAAAGGCTGTTTTATAATTCTATAAAGAGGCAAAACTTTTGTCATGTAACCCATAACTTTTGTCATGTAATATAATGTAACCATTATATTTTCTACTTTCTTTATATGATTAATTTGTATGGTAGGAAGCACATATAACATGAGTTTTAACATTCATAGCTGGTAATTCTTTAAGCTGACATTCCCTTCATTAAAATAATTATTTCAAAATGTACATAATATCTTGATTAGCATAAGGAAGTGTTCCAATGACTTCATGGAAAAATTCATATATATTATAAAATAACATCATTTACATTTCTGGAGCAAATATATGTTTCTCTGTTACATTGATTTAAATTACAATGACTATCGTTAATGTCATTGTCATCCTGCAGTTAATTTTTCACATTAACATTAATATAAATAAGCATTTAAATACACTTCTTTAGATATGCCTCTCTCTATAATCTTAAACAGACCAGAAGTATGCTTTGCTATACTATTTTTAATGATAACTGGATATTGGACATCATTCCCCAAAAGGTGGAGATGGTGAGAATCAAGCCTGAATCTAACTAGGATGTTGTTCAAGCCTTTCACCTGGCTTGAAGACAATTCAGCTGTTTATAGCCTTGGTGGTTCATCAGTAGGGTGTGATAACTTTCATTTGTTGTTTATGGTCATGTTCATTTTTTATTGATTGCAACAGTTTTGTGACTGTTGGATGAAATATCATTTGTGCAGATGAAATGATAAACCACTGTGGTTTAAAGTTGGAAAAGTCCTGTCAAAAGCCTTTGTCAATGCCAAGGCTCCAGTTGTCATTTGACTTTGGAAGTTCACTACAAGCTGGTCAGCATAGGGTGTTATTTCAAAGGTAGCATACCGAGACAACAGGCGAAGATACACATATAAATAGCATTTTCTTGTTTTACTGTTACTGTCACTCTGTGGTGGATCAGCATTTTTCTTTATTTGTTTCTAGCCCTGGGATTATATACTATCAAGATGGAACTTTTATTCTGAGATCTCTTCCATATCAATGAACATCATGAATAACAGGATTTTTCAATGTGAACTATACTTTTCAATGTGAACTATCGAACTAAGTATTTTGTTTTTCTTCTGTTTAATCATGTCTAATTCTCAAAGGCTGTATGGAGAAGTCCTTCCAGTTTTCCTGGTAAGATTTTTTTTTTTTTTTT
>BHFT01067249.1:0-36415 GCA_004320025.1 Laticauda laticaudata | reverse complement strand
CATATGTGGTGGACTTGTGCAGACGCTAAAAAATACTGGACTAAAATCCACATGTGGTTGGAAAAAATGACAAAAAAGCAAAAAGATTTGAAATAAATACATTGTATTTATATTTATCTAATATTAACTAATAACTTTAACTATAATCGTTATTCTTATATTCATATATAATTTACAAATTTACATTTTACGTTCTTTAGGCTTCTTACACTTAAATTTCTTGTCTTATTTTTTAGTTCTGTTTGCTAGCCAATCATACCATTTATTCCAAATTAGGAACTATTCAAAGTCATCTCTTTCTTTCAATTTCAACGTTAACATATTCATTTCAGCACTTTCTGTTACTTTTTGTAATATCAGTTCTTCTTTAGGAATATTGGGAGTTTTCCATACCTGTGCAAAGGCTATTCTGGCGGCTGTTGCAATATGTAACAATAAATATTTTATTTCTTTTGATATTCTATCTTTAATAATTCCTAAAATGAAGGTTTCTGGTCTGAGCTCAATCTGACAACCAGTAATCTCTTGAATCCAGTTTTTAATTTGAATCCAGAATGTCCTAGTCTCGGGGCATAGCCATCATATATGATAAAATGTACCATCAACCTTCTTACATTTCCAGCATTTTGTGCTTGTATTGGGAAAGATTCTTGCTAATCTCGTTGGGGCTAAATACCATCTGTAAAACATTTTATACATGTTTTCTTTGTATGCTGAGGATATAGTTAATTTTTAAGAATATAACATGTATTCTTAAGGATCATTAATTTTTTTCCATAGATCTTCAGAGTACATAAAGATATAGTTGTAGCTATTTCTGCAGTTTGGTTTCCCCTGCATGCTTTTATGGAAAGGGTTAACAGTCAGTTTATGAAACCTTATAAACTATATTACATCCTTACTCCTTGCTCCTAGCAGGCAACCACACAGCATACTTTACAAGCTGATGGGTTTAATTGCAACACATTTGTTTCAGTTCTCATTGTGGATCACCACCAACGACCACAACTTTTCTCTCTGCCTTTGAGGAACCTTCTGTCTGATCTCCTATCTGCCAATGCTCCCTTTCATTCTCTTCAGGCTTCAAAGCCTATTTCTTTACCAAGCACCTGAAATCTGATTCTGAATTTTAAAAGGGCTAAATGTCATCAATAACTGTTATTTACCACTCTTGTTCATTGTACTTTTTCAGATTATTTGATTCCCTTCTTTACAGAGAATTCCTTCCTCTGTTGACATTCAATATAATATAGCAGTGATTCTCAACCTGTGGTCTGCGGACCACTAGGGACCCCACAATGTAATCGCAGGGGGTCCATGAAAGCTTGAAGAGATATCTAAATCTTAGGGGTCCTGGCCATTCTCGGTGGCCATAAAAGGTATTTAGATAAGGTCCATGGTAAAGAAAAGGTTGAGAACTACTCAGGGGTGGGCTGCTCAGGGTTTGCAGAGGTTCAGGAGAGCCCCTAGCTAAGATTCTGTGCAGTTTGGAGAACCCCCCAATCCCACTCCTCCCTTCCCCTCCCAGGAGTCTCCACGCAGCATGATTTGGTTGCAGGTAAGTGCAGGGTGCATGCAGAGGCTTGGGGAGGGTGAAAAATGGCCTCCCAGAAGTTTGGGAAGAAATGGGCCCATTTCTGGCTTCCAGAGAGCCTCTAAAGCCCAGTAAGGTCATTTTCACCCTTTTGAAAGCCCAAGGAAAGCCTCCAGAGCCTCGTGATGGTAAAAATCCTCCTCCCCATGGTGGTGCAGGAGGCTCACTAGGTCACACCCACCATGGCCACGCCCACCCAACTGGGCAGAGAACCCTTTGCTAAAATATTTGAAGCCCACCTCTGGAATCACTATGGTATAACCTTTCTTTGATTTAATAAAATTTTGCATTGATTGTTCTGTTCTTCAAATCTTGCATTAACTGTTCCAGTATTATAAAGGTTAAAGCAGGTAAGGCAAGAATTCCAGTCTTGAGATGGTTGTTAATGAAAACATGCAATAACTACTCCCATTCAAGGCTATCATAGATGACTTAGGTATCTATTAATGAAGAAGTTGGGAAAAAGAAGGCTAGCGTTTAAATTTTGAGACTATAAACATCTTTTATATCTTAGCACTAGTAGTGGACAATCAATGTATGGCTTCATTTTTGTCTACAATCATGTCTAATCTACAATCTTGTCTAATCTGCTTCTATAAACATTCAACAGTACCTTATGGCTGAAAAATAAGAGTCAAAAGGTTTTGGACTTGAAAGAGCACAAGGAACACAAGGCAATGGGGCTGACATACACACACATACACGATTTCTATGGTAGAAGAATCTTTTGCATATATGTGACTCTTTCCTTGTGCTACACGAAGCAAATAATCTAGTAATGTCAAGCCTATCAAATTTCTGATGTAATCTATTTCTGGACCATGGGATTGAATTTCTGGAAAAGAAGAAATTGCTTGGGCCTGAATTCTGATGCCACCAGTAGAAAATTTTCATTTTTTTCTTGTTCTCTCCTAAAGCTCTCGTTATACAACTACACATTGCAGACTTAGAGAAAAAAAATTAACCCTCTTAAATTCTGCTGAACTATTGTTTTCTATTCTTGTTTGCTATTTTGACATTAAGCTTTCATTGACTATTATCCCTTTTGTGTGGTACCATAATGCCAAGGATAGAATTGGAGAAAGGGACTGGAGAAAGGGTAAGTTACCAAATACAGTTTCCTAACATTGTGGGTTTTATAATTTGTTAAACAGAAGGACTCAATAGCTATGCAATAGAACAAAGCTAATACTGGGAAATAAGAAACTGAATGGCATTGAACTTGTCAGATTCATTCATCTCTCTGAACAGATAGAATTACAGTGCACTATATAGCTGATGTCTCTGCATTAAAAAACAAAATAATAATAAACAAAAACAAAATAAACAATTCAAAATAATGGATAGGAATACACATTGCTCTGTTCTCTGCTGGTCTACTGCCATGGAGAACCAACAAAGTGATTGAGTTTTAATGTAGATGACATTTAAAGGTTTTTTTTTTTTTTAAAAACATCCTCTCATAGTTGTCTAAATTTCTGAAATGTGTTGACTCATAGAGAACAGCAAAACAGATGGTAGTTCTCAGAGCTGAAGAACCCATAACAGCTTTCATGATAATCTCATAAGACTTTTATCTTTATTATTATTTGTATCTCAGATATTTTGAATTGCTGAAGGTCAAAGAAGAGTAAAATATACAATGTAGATTTAAGAGAGGAAAAGCTGCTTTTTATATTTCCCCTGATTTATAAATATGCCTTTCTAGTGATAGGACATGCTGGTTTGTATGTGTTTTTGATCTAATATCTGTTCATTAGGACAAAATATTTTATTTTATTTTTTAATTTACATGATTTCCCATGTAAAATAAAGTGGTGTTGGGAGACACCCATATCTTTACAAGATAGAGAGGTGGTCAAGGCTTACAAGCACCATACCCTTTTGAACATCTCTTTAAATGAGATTGTCTGTATTTAAGATAAGAACTGTTTGATCCGCTGCTATGCAGAAGGATAATCTTTGTTCTTTATATGCAGATGAAGCACTTTTCCCCTGTGAACATCAATATTACCATACCACATGTTATCTTACTTCAGTTTTTATGATCCAGAAAACATTCATGATGGAAAAGAATTTGTGAAAGCCACTAGCAAGAATCTCTCCAGTGTCAAGTTGATTTCAGATAAAGGGACAGAAATGAAAACAAAAAAAGTTGCCAATTTTTAAAAAGGAACAAATCCAGAGGAATATATATGATATAATGCTGAAAAATCTAGAAATCAACACATATTGTAAGCAAAACATCAGTGCTGTCAAATTGTATGGCATCAAAGTATAGCTAAATTGTTCAGATGGATTAATGAATTA
This sequence comes from Laticauda laticaudata, assembly GCA_004320025.1. NCBI lineage: Eukaryota > Metazoa > Chordata > Lepidosauria > Squamata > Elapidae > Laticauda > Laticauda laticaudata. Next base: position 32,511 of record BHFT01067249.1, on the reverse strand, counting down.
TAATAATCAGAGCCTCTTCCACTTGCCAAACCTTATTGGCAGAAATGGAAATGAATTTAATTAGAATCTGGGATGAATCTGATTGTGATGACCTTTATGATAAATATTGGTGTTAAAGTGAAATTTTCCACAGCAACATACCTAAGGATATACCATATACACTTGCTGACATCTATTACCATAAGATGGTTTGACATGGTCTAGGTTCACATGTGCTGGTCTAAACAAACCTAATGTATATTGTAAAGTAATATAATATAATGTAAAGTTAAAAAAATTTAACATAACGTAACATAACATAACATATAAAACAACACAACACAAAAGATATATATTATGTCTAAATGCTAGAAAATTGAGTAAAAATGTTACAAAAGAGGCATGATTACCTCTCTGAGGAATTCATGGTAGTTGTGCTCTAAGTATTTTGCTGAAATTCTGCTGTATGCTTCTGAATTATTTTTCTTATCTATGTCTAATAGAAAAAGCCAAATGTTTGAGAGGTATGTAATATCCAATTGGGTGAAAAATACTTACTGTATAGAGAATTGCAGTACTTTTTATTTTGCAAACTTCAACATTTTAAAAGTATAATAGTCTCATAACAAAACTTTCTGCCACAGGACATGGCCACAATGTTCTCCTTTAAATTGTATCGTAAGGTGTAAGGTCTCCCAGTATGAAGTGCCCCACCAACGCAGGCAGCACCATATTGGCATGCAAGTAATTCCTAAATGCAAGCCCCCACCCCACCGCCATTCCCCCCCCATTTCGCATGTTTAATATGGGCCTTAATTTGGGGGGAGGGGCTTAATTTGATTTTATGCCAATAAAACATGGTGGGGCTTCCTATTGGTGGAGACCTATTGGTGGAGGCCGAGAAACACAGTAAGTTGTGCGGCACAGCTTTTCATCACCCAGCTGATGGTAGCATTTTTTACTACTGGTTCGGCCAAACTGGGCCAAACCGGGGCGAACTGGTAGAATACCACCACTGACTACTACCATTAATTCTGGAGCATGAACAATTGTTATAACAGAATCTATAGAACTTTTTTTTTTTTTTAAATCAAGAGCTTAATCCTTGGTCTCTTTTGAGATGCTCTGATTTTGATTAGAGCATAGAAAGTATAATGGTTTATATTCTGCAGATAGATGTTTAAAAAGTTCTATTTTAACTGTTAATAGGCCAGTGAGGAATTATTTTGAACTGTCTGATGAGGTTTGGAGTTGCATGGATAATTCTCTTGGTTGAGGCAAAGAAGCAGAGCCATTGATGCTGTTGAAGCATCTTGTGTTGCCTTGCAGTTTGCATGCTTCTTCTTCCCTTCAGGCAGCATCCTTTGACCCTTGCAGAAATTGAAAGGGACTTCTTGCTTTTCCCTGCTCTGCTTCATCAGCCTTCTCCAAGATTTCTCTGACACTTCTGGTTGTCCATAAGTATTAGAATCTACCAAATCTTATACAGTGAAACATTAAAAAATAATGCCAAGGAAGAACATGTGCCCCAAGGAGTCAAAAATCAAACATATTTTTATTTAGTTTAGTTATCTCCATGTAACAACCAAATTAATGCTTGATTATATGAGCAGACTGCACTCCAGTCCTGTAAATGATTCTTGCAAACTTTATCCCAAGCCCACAATTATACATGAAAATTCTCACATTTGTAGTGCAGAACAATTATTTACTTACTTTATTTTATTGTAATTTCACCTCGTACAACGAAATCAAATACCATCCTCAGTATATATCATGACCATGACCATGACCATGGCCACAAAAATAAATACAAACACACATCCTTCACCCTTCATACATTGAACCGGAAACTCCTGACACCACACCAACACTATACTATACAGCAGAATTTAAAAGAGCTACTGCCATGGGATAGAAGCTGTTTTTCAGCCTATTTGTCCTTGTTTTTATTATTCTGTACCATCTGCCAGATGGTAATAGTTCAAAAAAAGGGTTCCCAGGATGAGATGGATTTTTGAGAATGTTTTGAACTTTCTTAAGGCAGTGAGAGCTATAAAGCTCTTCCAGAGAGGGGAGAGGGCAACCAATGATCTTCTGGGCAATGACATTAACCCTCTGGAGTGTTTTCCTATCTGCCACTGTGCAATTGGCAAACCATACAGAGCTGCAGTATGTTAAAATGCTCTCTATGGTGCAGAAGATCACTAGCAGTTTTTCATTCAGTTGTTGTTTTCTGAGAAGTCTCACGTAGTATAATCTCTGCTGGGCCCTTTTGACAAGGGCTGCTATGTGGGCACCCCAGGTCAGTCCTCTTTTAGGGTAACACCCAGAAACTTAAAATTGGCCACTTGCTCCACTCGGTCTCCATTGATAAGCAAGGGCTGGATGTCTGATCTGTTCCTTCTATAATCCACTATAAGCTCCTTGGTCTTATTGGTGTTGAGGACCAAGTTATGGTCTCCATACCATGAAAGCAACCGGTCTCATCTTGGTTGGCAGACTCATGCCCCCTGGAGATAAGTCCCATCACTGTTGTATCATCTGCAGATTTAGCAGTAGTATTACAAGCATGAGTGGGAATACAGTCATGTACATTAAGAGTATAGAGTGTATGGTATAGGGTCTCCCACTTGGGTGGGGGGTTGGACTATATGACCTACAAGGTCCCTTCCAACTCTGATTATCTGTTATTTGTTATCTGAATAAGGGACTCAACACACAACCCTCTAGTGTACCAGTGTTAAAAATAAGGGCTGAAGAGGTATGATTACCTAATCTGATCCTCTGTGAGTGGCCAGACAGGAAATCCATAATCCAAAAGCAGATTGAATTAGAAAGCCCAAGGTCTAGAAGTTTAGAAACTAGTCTATGTGGAAGAATTGTGTTAAACGCAGAACTAAAATCCACAAAAAGCATCCTCACATAGCCCCCCCCCCCCCGCTGTTCTAGATGAGTCAGAGCAGTGTGAATTATGTGAAGTATCCTGTATTTCTATGATTGGGCCATAAAATGTTTTAGAGCCATCCAATTATCATTTTGCTTACAGCCAAAATTAAATAATAGCCATCCAGAAGTTCTTATTCAACTATAACATTTGAAGAATTCTTAATTATTATCGGTAGTCCTCCGGCTATTTCAGAATAACTACTTCGTGTTATCTGATTAGCTCATTCCTTGTAAGTCAATGCTTTTTGTCAGGCCAATATGAGTTTTTAGCTAAAATGCTACTTCAGGTTCAGTGTTTTCAATTGGGTAAAAAAAAGTTTATCTTTTCAGATATACCTCTCAGACTTTTCCTTTTTATTGTAGATAATGACATCATTATAGAAACCAACCCATTTTCTGTTGCAAGGATCTAACACAATTTAGAGTCAGGGTCAGAATAACAGCAATACAATATTTAAAAAGTTGAGGCATGCTTTTATTTATGAAATACATGTAGTCCTTGACTTACACCATTTGTTTAATGACTTTAGCAATTTAACAACTGCTTTTTTTTTTTTTTTTTTAGCAATGGAGAATCTGGCCTCAGTTGTATGTCAAGGATACCTGTAACTGCCTTAAGGAGAAAAAAGCCATAATAATGTAAAACAAAGATGCCATTAAAGATTAAAAAAAGACCATAGAAGATTCCACAGTAATATAAATAGGGAAAAACTAGAAAAGAATAGTGGGACGTTTAAAGAGGGGTGTGTGTGAGGATAGAAAAGAAATATTGTAATTAAAAATATACAAAACCTATTTCCAAACAGACTCCAGATATTCATATATTGCAGATTTATCCATGCTTCCTTTTCCTAAACTGAAAATCTGGTTTATTTTAAAGTAAAAAACAAATCAAAACTTTAGGTGCTACATTTCATAATTGGCTATAATGGATAAGCAATTATTTGAGGATTGTTATGGTATTCTTTTGTTGATTTCAGGCTTTATTTTTTAGATAATGGCCAGTTTACTTTCCATGATAGTCAGAACATTGGAGAATACAGGAAGTAGGATTTATTTGTTACCTTGAAATCAGTGGTGGGATTCAATTTTTTCAATTTTTTTTACTACTGGTTCTATGAGTGTGGCTTGGTGGGCGTGGCAGGGAAAGGATACTGTAAAATCTCCAGTCAGAGGTGATATTTGCCAGTTCTCCTAACTACTCAAAATGTCCGCTACCAGTTCTCTAGAACTGGTCAGAACCTGCTGAATACCACCTCTGCTTGAAATATCATGTTCTTTTTTATTCCCTACAATGCAGGTCAAGAAAGACTTTTTTGCTGGCATATTCTAAATCTTTTGCTTACTTAGAAGGCTGCAGGAAGTATCACACACAACTTTGAAAAAGCATCACCACCAAAGGATTTGGACCGTGATGATTTACATGTGGATGGAAGTGCAGCAATCTAAAATTCTCCATCATCCTGTTTAAAACACTTTTGGCACATGTTTCTTGATGGCAGTTGAAAAACTACTCATCATTTTTTTGCATAAGGTAAACTTCCAGGATGTTTACAGCTTACCTGTCAGTAATTTTTTTTTCAATGTTGTGTCTTGCTTCTCAAATAAGGGAATCCTTTTTCATGAGATCCTATCCTTATTTTTTGCATTCCCTTTGCATTGCTTCACTTTTCTGTCATGCAATTGAACCTTCAAGTGATATTTTGAAATCCTTCTTAATGGCTGCAGCATGACAGCGATTCAAAGATCTTAAGTTTATCTGACTTAATTCTATATGCAAATTCAGGAGAGAAACAAGATTCTCTGGACAACTAATATTCAATGGGACTATCAGCCAAAGCAATTCAGCCAGAGAAGACATCAGGTAAAATTTATTGGTAGGACAAATACTAGTATACATGAAATTCCTTCCAGAAAGATTTAGTGATGACTACTATTTTAAGTTGTTTTTTGGAAAGTTTGGGTCAATTAAATGGAAGGGAGGTTTTGCTATCAGAATTAAACCAAATCTTAATGTCCAGCTTTCAGCTTAAAATGGGACAAAGGAAAAATTTTCTTAAATCCCACTCAGTCCCCATTTCTCCCAATAATATATAGTTCAGCCTCTTTGAAAAAAAAACAGCACCCACCCAGAAGTCCTCTTTACTAGCTGCTAGCAACCATCACTGGAATTGAAAAACACGACCCTATTAGTTAGGTTTGGTTTAGTTTTCCTCAATTTTGAAAATCGCAGTTAAAAATGAACACATGGTGAGAAAATTAACTCAAAACCCCTCATCATTGACAGATCTGGCCTATGGAGCTTTTCAATCAGATTTCTTTCAGGAATCTACTTCTGAGATAATTTTTCAGAGGGTACCACAAAACTCTTTATGTGGTGCACTTGTTCAATTTGTCAGGAAGAGAGATGAGTTCAAATTGTAAGTAATGGATATTCCTTACATCTTTCCCCTCCCACCCTGTATGTGATCTGTGGTGCATCTGTAGCATATTATTTATACTTGGGCTGGAGATTGTCTTAGAAATGATACAGTGGCACTTGTCGGTAAATGTGTGTATGAGAGTAATCAAAGGGATTTTCTGGCACATAAGTCTATTTTTGAATGTATGGGCTCTAGAAAATGTTGTTGCCAAGTAATGCAAAATTTATGAAAAAGGTATAAGGGACTCATCTGTTACAAAATACTATGGTGATTCTGAAGAAATAACTTGAGAGAAGAAGAGGTCCTAAGATTACAGAAATCTGACTTTTTGGCTTTATTTTTTTACCACAGTTTCATTCTTACATCAAGATTCAGTGCTTTGAAATCAATTTGCTGACCTCTGAATTCATTTCAATGCATTGTCTTGTATCAGGAAAGAAATTTAATGGTGGCAATATTTCCCTCCCCCCCCCAGCCAGGTAAATTTTTCACATGCACACGTAAAGTCTTCATTTTAATTTCATCATTGATTAATATTTTCTCTCTTTCTCTCTCTTTCCCTTTAATCTCATGTACTTGCAAGATGAAAGGGCAATTGTTGAAAGACTTCCTCCAATAGAAGAGTTTAACAAGTGATTATTTGCTATGCAGGTTTCAATTTTTTTTAACTCTTTGGATTTATTGTTCAGGGTTAAATATACTCCCACATAAATACCATAAGGACAGAGTGAGGAAATATTAATAAGTAAGCAAGCAAGCAAGCAAGTAAACGTACTGTTGTAACTACAGGTCAATACATATCATATGCCATAAAATACAGTAAAATAACAGTAAATATTACAAAACAAAGTAATAAAAGGAGTATTAGATGTAAAAAGATTACAGCAAAATAAAGCCAATAATACAGCTAAGAACTTAAGTATTTCTTTCTGAGTTTAAATGACAACAGAGCAATGATTGCTGACAGTTGGAAATACATTTGCAAGAAAATAGTTCAATTTTTCAAAATAGTTCAAAATTGGAGCCCCTGAGTTGGATCCAATGGCATTCCAGTACTTAATCTGTGTTTTTTCTGCACAGCCAGAAAGTGGAGGTAATTTTGAAGCTTTTCAAGTTCTTTGTTTAATATATGAAAAGTTTCATATATATATATGGATGGTTCACCATCTTCCTTACTGTCACCTTATCTACCTTACTGGTAGATATAGATAGATATAGATACTTCATAGCTACTAAAACATAAAAATAGGATAATTTTTGAAGCCCAATGAAAGTGGTAGCAGGAATTATACTGACAATTTATGGTAAGAAGAAAATGTTGTCCCAAACAATCAGAGCATGATCCCATTACTAGGACCAGCAGCAACTGGACTGAACTTTCTAGAAATCAATTACATTCTCAATTTCATCACCTTCAAACCAGACAATGAAATTGTTGGTGTGTGTTAGCCCAACCCAAATAATTACTCCATGTTTCACTATGGACCAAGATCTAAAGAATCCTGGCATTTTTCCTCCGCTAGTTTAGGAATCTTTCCTTATATTTCTCAACTTGGAAGCATTTTTGAAACCAAAGGGGATTTCAAGACAACAGATTTTATGCCAGACTAGTGAGCTGTCAAAGTGAAATAAATTCCCCCAAATTTGTATTGGGTTGGGCAAATGTAAATCTCTTGAGTTTGCCAAAACAGCTCTTTGGATGCTGACCAAGGCCAGGGTTCCAGGCCCATTTTCACAGTTCAACATGTCTGGTCATATTTTTAATTGTTTCCTTGTAATCTCTCCTCCCTGCCAAGATGTAGATTGTTTCACAGTTTGTATGGGTTATCAGTATTCAATAGTTTCCTTTAAGGAACACCCTGGCTCCTGAACGTTGCTTCTTCCAGAAGGTTGGAGTAGTTATTTTGAGTGAAGCCAAGTGCCAGGGACAAGATGGGACAATGGACAGCATGTTCTCTCACTGAGGAGTTTTGAAATCAATGACTCGAAGTGGGATTTGATAAACAGCAAGGAGAAGATACTGCTTCTTTATTTACTGATCAACTAGTCTTATTCAGATGGAATTGTTTGCCAGAGAGATTTTGCTAATGACCTCCAGAGTTCAGTTCAATAACTGAATCGCTTTGTACAGCTGCAAGCAATGAAACTGATCTCAAGCCATTTTGTACTATGTGGTAATGAATATGCCTTCAAATAGTGCCCAACTATGAATTGGCAATCAGTGGATCATAGGTGATGTTATCTGCTTCAGTTGCCTGGCTCCACTATAAACTTCAGAAAGGGAGCCCCAGATACAAACAGAATGTAGTCTGGCAAGGCTCAGCTTGTTCAAAATGAGAATACATGCCAAATCTCCTAAACTTTTCAAAGGCACTTCTAGCAAACCCGGTGTTCCGTCTGGAAAAACGTGAGGTAGACAGGATTCCAACAACAAAGTCTTTATTAGTTAACAGCAGTTGAAAAACGGAACATTGGCTCAAGCCGCGGCAGCCTTTATATAAGAGGGTTTCGCACTGCCGGCTTTGTAAGCAATACAAGGTTATTTAAGTTTTGCAACACTTTGAGGCAGGTCTTTGTGGATTGGTTCTATTGAAGAACCTATGCCCAATCTCAGGTTTATAGGCCAATCGAGATCCTGTAATTAGGAGTTCTACTATTCTTTATACAGAACACCCGGTTTAATCTTCTTCTGTAGGCAGCTAATATAATTGACTGATGGATACAATGCATATATGATCAAGTTGGTGAGTGTTTAGTCTTTTGTTCAGGTATTTTTCCCCATGTCAATATAGTTGATGCTTTATAAAGTTGTAGCACAATGTTTTGGGCAGAATCTCTCTGCCATATCAGGCTTCTGTATTGCTGTGGTTGTCTTGTGAGTCAGACGTTTTCAGTTGTTTCCAGTTTTAAATATGTTGGGGCTAAGCCAGACTGCTGTGGCCAGAATGGTTTTGTCTTCATGCCTGATTGGGTTAGGGAGTCTTGGTCTGTGTTTATTGGTCTTGGCGTGTTGATGTGTTTGTTTGATTGGTGTTTCTAATACGCTTCTGCCTGTTTTGAGGCTTTTGTGTTTTGTCCTTGATTGGTCTGGCAACATTGGCTGGAGCCTTTTTAGTCCAGCTTGTACAATGGACGTTATTCATTTCTTAAGGCCCTGTCACACTGCACAATGAATGCAAAAATGGACACAACGGATGAGGCAAAAAAATGTCCATTCCATTGTTAATCGCCGCTCTCAAAGGGGCAAAATTTTGCATAACCGGAGTGGATAACAGGACCGCGGGGAGGTATGCAGGGGGATGAAAGCGGATGCGGAACGGAAGCGAAGCAGGATGGAAAGTGGATGGGAGAGCGGATGGCATACGTCCGCAGTGGCTTCCGGGGGGTCTCAGCAAAGCGGACATGGAACGGATACAGTGGATGCAGAACGGATGCCCACCAGCGGTGAGAGGCGGATCACAGCGGAAGCCAAGGGATGCACAGCGGAAGCCTAACGGATGCACTGGCATTATAAATTGCGGCATGCGGGGGGATGCATTGCGCAAGCACCTCCGGATATAAAGGGAAGCAGCTTGCACGTGTGCCAGCATTGTAGGAAAGACCTGCTGCAGGATACAATCGAGTCCTTGCCTGCCCTGCCTGCATGCCTGCCTGCAAGCCTTGCTGCAGCCTTCCTGGCCAGCCCCTGCTCCGGCACCTCGCTGCCACCCTCCCTGCCAGCCCTTGCTGTCTGCCTGCCTGCCAGCCTTGCTGGCAGCTTGCTGCACGCCTGCCTTCCAGCTCCTGCCAGCAGCAGTCTGCCTGCCAGCCTTGGTGGCTGCTAGACTTGCCAGCTTAGCTGCTGCCTGCCTTCTTGCCAGGCTTCGTGCCTAGCCTATCCTGCCAGGCTTCCTGCCAGCCTTGGTGCCAGGCCTTCCCTGCCAGCCTTGGTGCAGGCTTCCTGCAGCCTTGGTGCCAGGCTTCTGCCAGGCCTTGGTGCCTGCCAGCCTCCTGCCAGCCAGCAAACCCGACAACCATGGGAGAGCGGAAAGTACTCAGCAACCTGCCGCCATCTTGGCCAAGAGGGAACAGGGCACCTCCTCGGCCCTGTCCTTGACTCTGCTTGCTGCCTGGGGCTTCTGCTGCTTCGGTGCTTCGCTCTTCTGGTGCTGGGAGGCTTCTGCTGAAGCTTGCTCCTGGGCAGTGGTGCTTTCTGCTGGCGTACTCTTCTGAAGCTTGCTCCTGGCGGTGGTGCTGTCTGCTGACTGCGTTACTCGCTGAAGCTTGCTGCTGGTCTGCTGAGTCACCTGCTGGCTCCTGCTCGTGCTCTGGTCCTTGCTCGTCCTGCTCATCCTTGATCGTGCTCCTGGGTGCTGCTTGGTGCTGCTGAGTTGCTGCTGGTGCTGCTGGGCCCTGGGGCTTCCTGGTGATCTACTCTAGACTGCTGCTGATGCCTGGTCCTGTTGATTCCCTGCTGCTGTTGCTGCTGCTGTGCTGATGATGCTGATGATTAATGATCCTGCTGGGTGATGATGATGATCGATGATGCCTGCTGGTGCTGCTGCTGCTGGTGTGTGGAAAAGCAGCCCCTACCACCTGGGAGCCCCTCGTGATGAGGGCCATATGGTCCCTGCCAAAAGGTGAGGAAGAGGTGTAATCGGGAGCGGGAAGGAGCCATACTTCATTGAGGAGGACACGAGGATGAGGTGCTGGAGTGGCTGAGAGAGAATGACTATCTGTGGCGGACGGGACAAACACGCTGTAGGGACACCAAGCGAAGCAGGCTGCTTTGGAGAGAGAGGGAGAGAGTAATGGGTTACATCTTCGAGGTGCGTCTCGGCTGGTGGAAACATATGCACACCTGGTCGGGAAGCCTGCACTGAAGAAATCTGGCCAGGCACAGTAAAGCTGACGAACAGAGAGACCTACGTCCATGGCAGGTGGCAGCTTCCTGGAGGGTGAGGTCCGCACCGAGGAGCACCAGGAGCCCCTCTGTCTACCCTCTCTCTCCGGCAGCGCTGCTGGGACCGCAGTTCCTTCTGGCCAGTAGTCAGTCCTGTCTCCAGGCAGGTTTCTGTGGAGCGTGCCACGGCGGAGACCCGGACAGCTGTTGTCACACATGGTGGAGCGCGTGAGGACTCCCTGGTGCGGGTGGGAGAGATAGGAGCACATCGAGTCCACCACAGTCGTAAGCCGTCATCCACCCCAGTTCCGCTCACAGAAAGAGTCAGAGAGCCAGACCAGCAGGAGGGGCAGAGCACACTGTCCTGCTGGAGATCAGGGACACATCCGCAGCAAAGTATAGATTCTCCTCCTCTCCACTGGTCAGACCGGCTCCCTCATCTCAAAAAACTGCCAAGCCCTTGCCTCACCTATGTCAACCAGACCGCCTCAAAGAACATGGACGGAACCCAGTACAGGTGGTGAAGGACCGGAATCAGGGACTGCTTCAACAACCCCAGACCCAGAGGACACTGCTCCACCAGTCCAGGTCTGCTCCTCCACCTCCAATCCCAAGGTGATGTCCTCGCCATTCCAAGGCTTCCACAGCCCTCTACTCTACAGGGCTACGCTACCAGGAGGTCCAGCAGACAGGCAGCAGCCACAGGAAAGAGTCATGGGCGACACCGTTGCAACCTGGTTCCACTGATCCACCGGATGCCACGCCACCGCCAATGATGCAACCGACGACAGCGATGCAGCCACACCCCGAAGCCAACCCACGCAGTCTCACCAGCGAGACAGAGAGCCCACTACACTACTCCTTCTCCACCCACAGCCAAGCCGGCCTCAGTACACTTTGTCAATCAGTAACTGGGGCTGACAGCCCATGGCATGGAGGAAGGACTCTTCAGCATCGCGGGGTTCTGAGCCAGCTGTCTGAAGAGCTTTCTCAACACACCGTAACCTGTTGTCCTCTCAGGGTTCAGGCACCCCAGTGGTGCTTCAGACCAGCCACTCCAAGGACCCACCCACCTCCACAGCACCTGGACACTTCACCCTGAGACTGGGGCACAACCTCCGAGTGACCAATAAGAGTGCCAGAAGACGGGTATCTGGCTACTGTAGAGTTATTTGGACACTTGACTTGGGTCATTTTTGTTTTACGAGCTTGTTTGTTTCAAATAAAGTTTATCTTTGATTCACAACACTTGCTTTTTCTTTTTTTTAATAAAGTCTTGGTGGAAAAATTATTTTAGAAATGGTTTTAAGCTTTGCCTGGCTTGTGGGATGGGTTTAGATAGGCAGGTGGCATGGGCGGATACTGTGGGATGAGTAATAGCTGTGGGATGGGCAGGGATACCGTTTAGGATGGGTAATAGCTGTGGGATGGGTAAGGGATAGCAGTGGGAAATAGATAAGCTCCAGTGCAAAGCATAGTGGGACTGTATGGTTCCAACCTCCCTGGTGCCACAACCTTTATGGACTTTATTAATCAATAATATGGTAATAGAATCATCCAATATACTGTCAATACACAAACAAACTCTTTATTGAATCGCCCTGTTATTGTAAGGCCCACCCAAACCTACATGGCCTCCATCATTAATCATCTATACAATCCTGTCTTGCACTGCCAATGCTCCAGCTGGGGGTTGCACCAGTCCTCTTTCAGCGAAGGTTGTGTGCTTCTTCCCTACGTGAAGCTCTGTTGGGGCCTTTGCAACATCTCCGTTGTCTATCGGTTTTCTAGCCCTTGGCTCCATTCCCCAGGCACCATGTTCCCATTGCCTTGTTGGGAGGTCCAACAAGCCTGTTCTGGCAAGACCAGGGTAGTGGGTGGCATGAAGATTGTGCAAGATTGCAGCAGCTGTCCACGATCTTCTCACGGTTCTCTGGGCAATGCTGCAATGGTGGGTTTGAGAAGTACTGGAACCTGTTGGCCTCGGAATGCACAAAGGCGTTCTGCACACTCCGTTGCCTGAACAGCTGTAGTTTGAAGATCCTCCTCGTTCACGGTGAGGCGTCTGGGACTGTAGGGCTTCATAGGTAGGTTCTGAGGGAGAAGGCGTCATCCCGCCAACGATGAAGTAAGGCACATCTTGCGTGTCGTTGGGAGACAGGGGGTAATGGATCTGGAAAAGCCCATGATGAAAGGTATTGCCTTCGCAGCCCTCCTTGAGGTGGACTGGCGTTGTATCCTGGGGCATCTGAACATTGAAGCCGCTGCCTGAAGCATCGACTGTACATTGAACTTGGTAGTAGCATCGACCATTGGCAACAGAGGACGATGCTGAAGAAGCCTTGATAAGTTGAAAATAAGTGGACCCACAGACTTGGCATGGGTAGATTTGCAGGCCACGTGCTTTGCATCTTGGCTTGCCAACGGTGTGGGGGAAGTTCCACCCTCTCGATACCACTGGTTTTTCTGCAACTTCTTCATCCTGCATCAGTAGAGGGCACTGGGAGGAGCTTCTTCGCAGGGTATTTCATTCGATGATTGGCCTGCACCACTTCTCTGACCAACATGGCTAATGGTGTTGTGTGCGGCACCCTCCAGCCGTCACTGCAATGCTGTCCTGTAGGTGGTTCCCTGAGGCCAGGGTGGGGCGCAGAGTGAGTGCCACCGGTTGCAGCCCAAAGTTCCAAGGGTGGGCCGGAAAGTTGATGTTTGCCTTGTTCACCTTGGTTTGTCAGGCAAGTGCACAACTTTCGTCAAACAATTGCTGGAGGCATCCTCATAGAAGTTCTTGGAATGCCGACGTGGTCTTCGTTCCTGACTCCACCATCAATCAATGTTTGTAACAGCCCGTCACTCTGCTTCTTTTCCCGATCCCTCATCTTTGGACCCAGAGCTTCTTGGGCACGCCTCCTTTTCTCCCATATAAGTTCACAGAGCCTGTGGATGGCTTCGCACTGTGCAAGAAGGATGGGGGCTGCCAAAAAGGACTGTGTTAGTGGAATGCTGTGACTGGATGCTGGTGGAAGAGGAAGAGTCAGATGAAGGCTGCAGAGGATTTCTGCCAACGCTGGGCTGCTGGTTGAAAGTGGAGATGGCCAGATGAAGGTTGCTACTGCCTTTTTTATAGTCAGTTATGGGTCCCTTTGCTCCTCTAGGCATCCTCTGCATCCCTCTGGCATCCTGAGACATCCTTAATATCGAGATAGGTCCCCTCTGCGGAACATTTTTTCTGTTTATAAAACGCTTTTGTTTCTAAGTGATGAAGAAGTAAATAGACGGATGCTGGATGGATAGAGCTAAGCAAAACGGAGGCAGTGAGTAAATCGGGATTAAACAAACAGATCTTTTGTGACATGGGCTTTAGGAAAGCTAGGTTTCATCTGGGTGCTTGTTTGGGGTGTGTTTGAGCTGGAGGTATCGGGGGATCTGTTTTGTGCCCAGGTGTTTGCCTGGCTTGTGGTGTGGAGATTTTTTTATTTGTGAGTGCACAGGCTTCTAAAATAATTGACAGTCTGGTGGGTAATGCAACTCTCTGTTATTCATGCTTTCAAGGTCTTTTTTCAAATCTCTACTGGCTTCTTCTGGGGTTTTCTATACGTGGCTTAGGGTTGTTCGGTGCCATTGAAGTTGATGCTATGACTGTTGGCTTTTCATGTGTTGGAGGTGTGTTCGCGCATTTTACTGCATTTTTGTGTTCATACAGGCGGGTAATTATTCTTCTTTGGTCTGTCCAATGTTAATGTGGGCCTGGGCATGCTGCACAGGGAATTCGTATATGCCTTGGGTTTTCCAGAGTCATTTTTGTCTTTGGGGTTTTCTAAGTGGCTGCTAATTTTCTGGGTCGTTTTTGGAAAAGGTAGTTCCTTTGAAAATGTGATGCCTGTGTAGTAGTCTTACTGATTTTTTCTCTAGTCCTCTTATGTAGGCCGGACAGCAGTTCTGATTGGTTTTTTAATAATCAAAATCATCAATCATCAAAAAATAAATTTCATCCAGTTAAAACACCTCATGGACAAGCAGAACACTGCTTAACCAAACACATTTTCATATCACAGGACCAAAGATTAGAAGCAGAATTGAAGAGCCGCTATGGAATCAACACTGTCAACCTGTCATTTGTAAACCTGTTCATGGAGAATTTGAAACAAAGAGCTTTAATGCCCACCCACAAAACCCAAACTATGGTTTAAGATACATCAATGACACTTATTGTGATTTGGGCCAAATGGAAAAGAAAACCGAAACAATTTCCTAACACTAAACAAGCAGAACACCCAAAATAAGGTTCAACCATGGGAAAACGGAAACAAACAAAGAACTACCATTCCTAGATGTACTAAATCCTACGAAACAGATGGCACATGGCAACAATATACCAGAAGAAAACAAGTACCAACTGCTACCGGTCAAGCCCAATCCACCACCACCCAGCACAGATACACTCCGTGGCCAAAAACCTAATTGCCAGAACCAAACGCCTGACAGACAAGACACATCTAAAGAATGAACTATGCACCTGACTAAGTACCTGACAGCCAACGGCCCTTCCCACAAAAGCAAAATCACCGCTTGAATCCACAAAAAACAACACTGAGACAAATAGAGACCTAGAAGATCAAACAGACCTATGAAACAGCTTGTGGGTAGTGGTGAAGTGGGTAGTGGTGCAGCTGCAGTATGGCTTCGGTTCGTGGTCGTGTCTCCTTTCTGTGTGGGTGTGAGTCTTTTTTCTGCGTGGAAGTGTGGTGGTAGCATTTGTGTGGGCACTTGTTGGGTGTGGGTCTGGTTCATCTTCATTGTTTAGGTTTACTCGTTTATTAATTGAGGGCAGGTTTCCAAATGGTTGGTAGGCGGGAGTATCATCTCGTTATTCATGCTGTGTGGGCGTTTTTTCTATCTCTATGGCCACCACAACTTCCACGCGAAAAAGACTCACCCACACAGAAGAGGAGACACAACCACGAACCAGAAGCCATACTAGCAGCTGCACCACTACCACTTCAAACCCCTGCTGACACCATACAAGAAGCAAACTGACACCCACATGAGATGTGGGCACGACCACTTGAAACGAGCCAACATCAAGATCACGGCTCACACACTCAATCCCCACAACTAAGTAAACCTGAGCACAGCCAGGGCCCACCTAAGCAGAACAACACCCAGCATCGGGGACACAGCAACCCCCTACCAATCAGAACACAGCCAACCCCTACCAATCAACACAGCCACCCCACCAAATCAAGGTCACACCCTAGCAAGTTAAAGGAAGAAGCAGCTGCAAGCTCAGCAACTCACTTGAGAAGCAACAGAGCTGAAGAAAACAAGCCTGAAGATGATGACATGAGAACTTCAATCGAAACGTTTGCCTAGATACTTCCCAATTCTACGCGGGAGAAAACCCGAATAACCAGAAGATCCATAACAAATACTCGCGAAAACTCAGAAAACAAATATATATTATAATATTAATATAATATATATATATATATAATATTATAAATATATATATATATATATATATATATATATATTATATAATACATAGATATTCAGTATTATACTATATATTTTTTTTAAGCCTCTCGCGGTACTTACATTTGGTGCTGTTAGCTTCCTATCGGGTATTATCCACGTCATTGTAAGTTCTGTTAAAGTTATGTAGCTCATTGTAGTTTCTGTTAAAGTGTAGCAACGTTTCAAGCAGAATCTCATCTGCCTCATCAGCATTCTGTATGGAAGTGAGTTCCAGTCTCTCTGTTTCAAAGATTTTAGCTGGTCTATTCGGTTATTGGCTATTAACCACACTGGTCTGTGGTTCATTGGACTGGAGTTTGATTGATTGGTGTTTTGGTTCTCTTCTGTCTGTGTTTGTGGCTTTGACCTTGGCTGTGCAGCCACTCTGTTCTTGTGTTGGTAGGCTTTCATGCTGCTTGGCTTCGGTGTGAGATAGGCAAGCTGCCTCTTCACATCCGCATATGCTGGTTTCACCTGGGTGCCCTGGTGGGGGGTGTTTGAGTTGAGGCATCAGATGGAGTCTGTATCTGTGCTTCAGGTGTGGGTGTTTGAGTTGGCAGGCATCAGAGGAGTCTGTTCTGACTCAAGTGTTTTGTCCTGTGTTTTGTGTGTGGAGAACTTTCTACTTTGAGTAGTGCAGGCTTCAAATGATTGACAGTACTGCTGGAATATCTCTTCTATTCATGCGTGTCAAGGCGTCTTTTTTCAATCTCTATGTTCTTGATATTCTGTGGCTGGGTGTTTTCTATAGTGGCATAGGGTTTGTGCCATTGAAGTTGAATGTTGTACCTGTGGTTTCAAGGTGTTGGACTAGTGATAGGCTGTGTTCCAGACTTTTTTTTACTGCATTTTTGTGTTCAATGCTAGGCGGGTACTTATTCTTCTAGTTGGGTCTCGTATCTAATTGTCTTGGATCCATGTCAAAATTCCCTGTAATCTGCCCGGCCATGTTTTGTGGCATTTGATTGGCTGCGCACATCTGCTCTGCACCTGGACGGCTTTTCAGGAGATTGGCTTCGTGTGCAAAGGATGGCTGTGATTATTGAGGAAGGCTAGGTATTATTGGGTGCCCTGGTGGGGTGGTGTTTGGAGGGGGCCATCAGAGGGAGTCTGTTTTTGCCCAGGGTGCACATCGCTTGTGGTGTGTGGAAGATCTTTCTAGCTTGAGAGCAGGCTTTCCATCATGATTACAGCCTGTGCGGAATCATCTCTTCTATTCATCTTTCAGGGTCTTTTTTCAATCTCTATGGCTTCTCTGATATTCTGTGGCTGGAGAAACAAAACGAACGATGGCACACTGGACAACCCATATAACCAAAGAGAGAAAAACCACCAACAGCTGTCTAATGGCCCAATCGCATCCACCACCCCACGCACAGATAAAATTCCGTGGCTAAAAACATATTATCGAGAACCAAACAGCCTGACAGACAAGTACACATATAAGTAGCTGAAACTTAATCACCCTGACTAAAGTAATTGACACCAACGCTTCTCACAAAACAAAATTCACCAGCTTGATCACAAAAACACAACCAAGGACCATAAGAGAGACTAGAAGATCAACAGACCTATGGAAACAGCTGTGTCCTGCCCTACATAAAGAGGTAACTACAGGATAAAATCTCACAAGAATACTACACAGGCATCACATCAGACTGCCTTCAAACAAACAAAAAAAATAGCAAGCATCCTTAAAAACCCCAAAGACAAAATCTGACCTGGAAAGCCAAGGCATATACGAAGTTTCGCTTGTGGATCATGCCGCGCACATACATTGGACAGAACCTAATGAGAAGAATAAGTACCCGCCTGGCATGAAACAAAAATGCAGTAAAAATAGCTGGAACCACTCCTCACTAGTCCAACAGCATGAAAAGCCACAGGTCAAGACATCCAACTATTCAAATGGCACGCAAAACCTAGCCAAACTATCGAAAACCCAACCAGCAGAATCAGTCAGAGAAGCATAGAGATTGAAAAAGACACTGAAAAAAAGCAATGAATGGAATGAGATGATCCACCAGACTGTCTATTTTCATTGGAAGCCTGAGCTCCTCAAATAGAAAGATCCTTCCACACACAAGCCAGGCAAACACCTTGGGCACATAAACAGACTACCCTCTGATGCCTCCAAGCTCAAACACCCCCCCACCGAGCACCCAGAGAAATCCTAGCTTTCTCTAAGATACGATACACAGCCGGATCCTCATCACACGGAAGCCAACTGCACTGAAAGCCTCAGTGCAGGAGCAGTAAGTATGTTGCCAGCCAAATCAAGATCCACAAAGATCAGTACAACGACAGAAACAGAACACACAATTAAGCAAAAACTCTCAAGTCCAAGTGAAACACAGACCAAGACTTCCAAACCAATCAGGATGTAGAAAAAAAAACAACCTTACATTAGGGCTTAGCTCAAATTTAATGACCAACTGCTGTTTGAGACCCTGACCCTCCCATACAAACTCTAATACAGCAGCCTGATGATGGCAGAGATGAGGCATTCTGCTGAAAACGTGTTGCTATAACATTTAAAAGAGCACTATCACATGACGTGGGATAATATCCGGAAGGAAGCTAACAGCCCCACAATCAGCACACACACCTATACACACACACATCACACAACCACACACACACAACACATATTGATGTGTGTGTGTGTGTGTGTGTGCTGTTCAGCTCTCTTGGGCTAGTATTCCCTACTCATGTTGATATGCCTTCTTAACGTATGTAGCACGTTTTCATGCAGAACCTCCATATTGTGGTATATGATATGTATATGTATAATTGATCATGATGTATATGTATAGCTATATGTAGTATTTATAATGTATATTATTGGTATATGATATATGGTATGTAGTATGTACATAGTAGTATATGTATGTAGGTCTAAGGTTGTGTTCTGGTCTTTTCTCCATGATAAGATATAGAGAGTAGTTGTTCTGTAGTGTCTTCATCGAGTCCCCTATATTGCCATCCTCCAGGCTGGTACTTATTCAGCTTCATCTAATTGCAAGCAGTGTGTGATTGGAGTTGCGCTATCTTCCAATAAATAACTGGTGAGTTGCGCTGGTGTGCTAGGCTTGGTTGGCCTGTTTGTGAATATCTCACTGGATTTTTTGCTGTAATCCTCCTGGTCGAATTTTGTTTTGTAGTGCACTCTTTTTTTCATTAGCCCTCCTCATTTTTTAACACGCGTTGCGGTTAAGCGGATTGTGTATGATTGGCTTGCCGAGTTCTATATATATATTACTCCATATATATCTTAGTTATATATACATTCTTATTATATATTATATTTATAATATATAGTAGATAATTATATATAACTAACTACTATATATTATAGTAATATATAATATATATATTATATTTGTGCTGTGTTAGCTTCCTTCGGTATTATCCACGTCATTGTAGTTCTGTTAAAGTTGTAGCAACGTTTCAGCAGAATCTCATCTGCCATCATCAGGCTTCTGTATGGTTTCTTGTATGGAATTCTGTATGGAATTCTGTATGGAATACTCTATGGGAATTCTGTATGTATGTTTCCATACAGAAGCCTGATGATGGCAGATGAAGAATTTCGCTGAAACGTTGCTAAACTTTACAGAACTACAATGACGTTGGGATAATACCCGAAGGTAGCTAACAGACACAAATGTAAGTCACCCGCGAGAGCTTAAAAAAAAAACACACACACACACACGACACAACAACACATATATATATATATATATATCTCCTCCAGAATTCTCCATATCTATATATTTTTCAGAATGATCTCTCTTCAAGTTATTGTTTAGATCTTCCAATGGTACATCCGTTGCCACTATAATTGAATCCACTCACCTCACTGCTGCTCATCCTCTTTTTCATGCTCTTTCCAACATTCTTAAATTAACAATATGCTCAGAACATATGGAGGAGTATGCATGAGTAACAAAGCATACAGTATATAAGAAATGAATATGTTTGAAGACCATTCCAATACAACCATGATATTGTCACATAGTGTGGCTATTACAGAACCTGGTTTAGCTATTGATTGGTTGCCAATATATTTTTGAGTATGAAAATCTTAGAAACCACCTATTCCAAGAAAATTTTTCCCATCGGATTCAGGTAAAGAGTGAGTGTTTGTTGAAACTTTCCTCCTATCAGAAGTATAATAGGAGGAGGCACATTTTTCATTGTTATTCTTTGAAAGAACAAAAACAGGCCCCACTATTATAGCCTTTTGTGTACTAGTTTAAAAAAAAAATCTGTTTTTTTCTAGGAGGATTTCAGTAACTAAGCAGCTGGCGGAAAATTAACACCATTATTGTTTGCTATTATTTACTACTTGTTTGTTTTTATTATTCCTTCTATTACATTTTGATTCTATACACTGCCTAGGATCACTGGGAGAGTTTGTTTATAGAATGAATGAATAAACGATTGAATGATTTCCTTGAATTGTGGTTGATTCTTGATGACTCCATGGGTGTGCCCATGATGTTGTTTTCTTGGAAAAATTAGATGGTGTTTGTCATTTTCTTTTTCTGGAATTTTTCAATGATATAATCACAGTCTAGTTTACACCAATGGGATTTACTTATTACTCTCTATCCAAGTACTGTACTAAGTACTAACTAGATCTGATTCTACTTAAGCTTTTTCAAAAACCAGGTCAGATAGGTGCTGGAGAGTCATAATTAATTTTATCTAATATAATAGATATAAAGACAAATATAGGGATTTGATTTGATATTAGATTGTTATAATGAAACCTTATATATAAAGTTAGGTTTTCTGTTTGTATTAGGTGCAAAGAACAAACAAATACAAAATATACTTGTTAAAAATAAGAGTTCAAAATTATTTCTCTTTCTATCTTACCCCATACAGTTGCTGAGATCATTAAGATGAAGTTTTATGGGGAAAAGGTCATGTTGGCAACAAGGCCAATTAATTAAAACTAGACAATAGTTTTAGGACAGGTATTTGGTTCAAGTGACTAGTAAGTGTCTGCTGAAAGTCTCTTCCTATCAGGAAATGATAGTCCTACACATTGGTAAAAAAAATCAGGAAACCAAATAAAAGCTAGATAGATATGACCTTGTTGATGACCCTTACTCTGTCAAGGACCTTTGCCATATCAAATGACCTAAGCACCAGAGCTCACTGCAACAGCATTGCCAAAAAAGGCATTAAGAGTTGTAAATCTAATCTTATGAAACTGCTCCTCCGGAAATATTGAATTTCTAACTAATTCAAGGGCATACAAAACCTTTGCTAGACCAATACTCAAATACAGCTCATCTGTCTGGAATCTGCACTGTATATTGGACATTAATACAATTGAGCGAGTCCAGAAGTATTTCATGAGAAGAGTACTATACTCCTCTGCTCTCAACAGAATACCAGGCTTGAAATTATGGGCTTGGATAATATCACCAGGCTTGAAATTATGGGCTTGGATAACCTTGAACTATGCTGCCTATGTTTGGACTTAAGCATTGTACACAAAATTATCTGCTGCAATGTCCTACTAGTCAATGATTACTTCAGCTTCAACTGCAACAATACAAGAGCACACAACAGATACAAACTCAATGTAAACTGCTCCTAACTTGATTGCAGAAAGTACGACTTCAGCAACAGAGTGGTCAGTGCCTGGAATGTACTACCTGATTCTGTTGTTATATCCTCTAACTCCCACTCCTTCAACCTTAAACTATCCGCTATTGACCTCACCCCATTCCGAAGAGGTCTATAAGGGGCATGCATAAGTGCACAATGGTGCCTACTGTCCTTGTCCTATTGTCCCTATTTATTTTTTTACCTATTTCCTGTATTCTTACTCATGTTTATACTTATACCTATTATCTTGTAAGTGATTGACAAACAAACAAACAAATGATAACTGCAAATCTCAGAATTTTTCCGAAACCTGGGTGATATTGATACTAATTTAGACTCAGTCAGTGAAATGCAAAAACAAAGTGGAAGGATCAGTTCCAACTCATTTATGGAGTGCATCTCATGTGATAGAAAATCGGAAATATATCCTGGTAATAAAGCAATGCTCTTTGGATTTTGGAAAGTTTAGAGGAAAATTCTTTGGGTTTTGCTAGGTGATAGGGATGTGTGCACTTCAGTTTTGATCCCTAGCTGTTGCAAAAATACTGAAACACCTTCTGGAGATCAAATCTGAAGTATTGTATGGTCCAAAATTAGTTGTGTATATTTCTGGAGTCATCATCATGTCATTCCAGGAAAGGATGCACTTGTGGTGTTGCAAACAGGACTGTATTCCTGTTCCCAAGTGCTGTCAAAAAACTTTTGGAATTCAAATCCAAAATGCTGTATTGGTCAAAAAGGAGATCCTTTGGTGTTCCTGAAGATCCATGACATATTTATTATCAACAGGCTTAATATAAAGAAAAAATTTATATTAACTTTCAGTGTGTTTCACATTCTTGATAAGGTATAATTTCATGGATTTTAGAAATAGGAGTTGTTTCTAATTAATTAATATACTTCTATTTAACTCTGTCATTTCAAGCAGAGGGCAGGACATCACTTGACTCCATGTTAAATCCTACAGAATAATTCTACAGAAGATCATTCTGAAAAACTGAAAAATAAGCATTTTCCAACCTAATTTCCCCAAGCTTCTGTACTATACCAAAACTTGGAAAAATCTAGTGCAACACAACAGATCCTTTGAAAGGAAAATAACCCTTTTATTAATCTCAGGAGCATCTATTCATCATGCCTCATTTTTCATCAGCATCATTTTAAACGTGGGGTTATATTTCTTGGTCATGAACAAATGACTTTTTAAAGCCTCTTAAACATGGGTCCAATCATCCCTATCTGGTCTGATTTTTCAAAATTTTTGCTAAAACAAACAAACCAATCAAAGCATAAGAAATTGGGAGGGGGGCAATACTGAAATGGTCAATTCAAATTTATAGCTATGCTATTAAAATGACAGGAAACCTGAAATGTGTTTGGCTATACTTAATCTTTTTTTAGTGGAAAATTTGGTAAAACTATTTAATTACCACAAGATCTAGGAATGAATTTTTTATCCTTCAACAAGTTATTATGTGTAGTCTTATTAAGTCTGATTCATAGTTTTTCACTTTGTCAATTTTTCCATATATTTTATTTGTTGTTATAATGTTATATAAATATTGAAATTTGTGTTGATTTGAAATGCATTGTTATAACACAGTGTTTTCTTCTTAGCTAATAAACCAAGAAAAGGTGAGATTGCAATATGGAAAGTGTGCTATGATCAATAAAAATGTTCTCCAAGGAGGATATATTGATATCCTTCAATATGTTTCCTCCTCTCTCTCTTAAAATCTGGATCATATGGCCATTTTATACAAATCAAAGAATAATCAAAGTCAGATTAACTTTGTATACATTTTAGCTTCATTGTCCTGTCTCATATATGTTCTGCTTCCCTTCCTATCCCCATCTTTACAAGTATTAAACAATTTATAATAAGAATCAAAATAATTTATTTTCAAAACTGTTCATGTTACCCAGAATGCCTAGTTCATAGTATCTGCATTAAAGTACAAATTACCAGGTGTATATCCCTTAATTTTAAGATGAGGTCAACCATCACATCACCCCTCTACTAAAGGAAGAATAGTTAGAACAAAGCATAAAAGTGTAGCTTTCTCTTTTTCATAAGAAAATCTCTTTCATACAAAATAACAGTATACACATCTACACACCTCTCTCACTAAATTTTAGCAGAAGCAGTGAAAAAAAGATGAAAAGCAGATTAAAAAATAATTGATAGTACATGGGGAAGGCTAGAAAATAAACAAAGGAACAAAGCAAACTAGGAAAGAGAATGAAAAAATGGGAGCAGCAATCGTTAGACTTTTGAAAAAAGGTTAACTTCAGCAGGCAAGTTATTTTGCCCAACAATGAAAGTTCAGGTTACTCTACAAAAGCACTTTTGGTTTTCTGTTGCAATTTCTGCATCCCTTTGCAACTTCATCTCAACAACTCTTCTGTTCTTCTCGGGGAATAGAAAGTAAACTTCTTAAAATAAATTCCACAGATAATTATTGAGCCAAAATAAACCCTTACTGACCATGATTAAACCCAACAGTTCCAAATGGGTTTGAGTTTTCAGCACTGATGATGTTCTCTTGTTTGGATAATGAAGCACCTACAAGAAAATAACCAAGCTCAGAGAGCATCAAGGACTCCTCATTTGAACGAGCTTCAAATATTATCCTTTATTGGTTCTAATTCATCTGTAAGAAACTTACTTCAGCCTGTTAATGCCTGAGTTTTAAAGCTTTCTTTCTTTAACTGAAGAAGAATAAATAATCCTTATACACCCATAGTACATGAAAATTGAAATTTTTATGTTCAGCATCAGAGGATCTCTATTTATTCTGCCTCTTGGATTTATGCAGACAGCTTTGTACCTGCTTTTTCATCTGTTGCTTTTCCATAAATTGCATTGATTAAGACAAGTGTACTTCCTGCTTTCCTTTGGTTTTATCCAAATAATGATCCTCTCCCACCCACTATAGACTTTTGAGAAAAGGTGGCTGAAGGGCCAATAGAAAAGGCATGGAGGCTTTACTAGCCCTGCTGGAATCCAAAAACCCTTTCTCCATTTCAAAAGACTGCCAAGGAAATCAATGCCTTTCAGTCTCAGGGTTAACCTGGAGGTAATGCCTAGTACAACCAACAACCTTTCTTCATACAATTAACATCACATGAAGGGGAGGTGGATGACACTCAATTCTAATAGTCTAGCTGGTCAGGTGACAAACAAGGATTATACTTGGTTTGATGGACAGATGTGTGGAAATTTCTTGAAAAATAGCTAATTTTGGCTATATTGCTCTTGCTGTACAGAATTTAGCATTTCTGGCTCCCCAAATTCATGTTATCCTCCTCAATCCATGTTATCCTTTCTGGCAAGGGTGGAAAAGCTTCATCTGCTTAGCATTTATTTGTGGATTTTTTAAAAACTTCTTTTATTGATGTTGTATTTTCTGTTGAATATGCATTTTCTCATTTTGGGGCATGTTTATTAATTTTATGTTGGTCATTTCTGACTGTAATAAACCTTAACTAACAAGTGGTTCTTTTTCATCTCTTGCAAATGTGAAAAAGGGTTTAATTTTGGAGGAGCAAAAGATGATGGCTGAGGGCAAGATTCCACAGATGGTATTCAATTTGGAAAGCCATTTAGCAGTGGGAGCAAAAGAGAGAGCAATAACCAAAGGCTGTGAAAAATATGTATTTTGCATATGTGTGAAAACATTTTTTTCATTAAAGTATTTTTTTTTGAAATGCACTGTTTTTAATTATGTCGGTGAATCAGTCCTGAGATTGCAATATTTTCTTGCCTCCCTTTTCTTTGGGATGGAAAACCTTATGAAATTAAAATGGAGAAATGCAAAATGTTATGGTGTCATATTATGATATCTCAATATTGATTATATTGCCAAGCACAAGAAATAAGAAATTAGGGTTATTCAACTGAGTATAAATTTATTCTATGCTACCTCTAAACAAGAATCTGAACTCCTAACAGATGAGTGGTAGATAAGAGCTAATGGAATTCAAGGATAATTTATATCTCTTGTGGGCAAGAAAGGACTCCAAATCGAAGATGTACTTGACTCCTCCCTCCAGGAGCAGAACTGGTCATCTCCAACATCTACATTTATAAATGTTTGGCTGCTGTATGTCATAGGGGTCTGAGAGCCATAAAGTGGGTTGGGGTCACATCACACAAATGGGTGGGGCAAGATTATAAGGCAGAATTTGGTGAGGTTTCTTTAGAACATGCCCAACAGTTTTCATTTTTTCCTCTCACTTCAAAATGGTGAGAAATAGTGCTGTTAGTTTTCAGTAATAAAGATCGTTGAGATCTGTAAGCCATAGAAAGGTATTGAGGAGGCCACATATAACCCCAGGTCTGTGGTTACCAGCAATATAATAATACTCCAGCTTCAGTTTTTTTTTAGCCTGGGCATTTGTGGAGGTGTGCATGTTAATTACATCCAAATGGCTTCCTGTGGCCAGATGATCAAAACTCTGCTCTTTTATATACACATGTAATACATGGGGTACATATTGCAAAGCACTGAGGATTTGATTTCCCAGGTGTGCCTGCCATTTTAATATTGTTTATCATCTATGGATAGTTCTGATACTTGGGTAGCCATGCTAGCAACATCCATACATAAGAAGGAAATATCAACAGGCTTTGGATGACCCAGAAATTTTCAGAAGCAGATCTGAATGCTTTTTAATGAAAAACCTTAAGGGAAACTTCCTGAAAACCTTCATTCCTTCTCCCAATGAAGAATAAGTTTGTTCATAGCCTCAGAACATTAATAGTACAGGTTGCGTGTACATGTGTGTATTTAATACTTGAGGAAATGAAATTGAAGAAATCACGGATAGCTGGAATACTAAAGAAAATCCATCAATAATGCAATATTTTGTTATAGGTCTTAGCTGTCAAAGTCAAGTGCTGTACATTTAATTTTAATATCTGAAGGATGAATGAGATATAGAAATATATGGTATCTCAATCATTCTATGAGTTTAGCCTTGAAATTTGTTTCCTTAAGAATAATTAATAAGTATCAATGGCTAGGAGTAAGATTCTCCAGTTAGTGATGTAAGTCAGGAGTTCACCAGCTAAAATGAGTGTCGCTTTAAAAAATCATAAAGTGTTGCTAAGTGTAGAATATGGGCACTTAACTAATCCAAGCTGAAACATGGGAGAATGAAAAATAAAGGGCTCGGTTTACAATCAATTTGCATGATACAATTTCCATAAATTGTACTAATAGAGTAACTTACACAAATTCTCAAAGTACATTCAGGACAATAATTGACAAAAATCTATTTAGAGCCATAAACTAGCCGTGGTTTCTTGATAAAGTGGCTGTGTTTTCAAATAGTGCTTTTTATGTATATAAAACAATTTGTTCCTATTCATGGCATATTATGTTAATAGTGTATTACATTAGTCCCCAGGATAGACATGTACAGATAATGAAAGACTGTTTGTATTTTGGCTATAGAAGAATATGGTGGTTTTTCCTGCAGATAGTAGATCTCATCTCAATGGAACGATAATTCATTGGACATTGCAGCTTTTAAAGTGAAAATTAGAGAGAGCAAAAGATTTTCTAAATCTGTTCAGCTGGTCAGCAGAGGGATATGAATGCATTAGAACATTAGATTTAGAATAATTCAGCCACTCATTGGAATGCTGTAAAAGAAATTACTGGTCTGACATAGTGACAGCATGTAGCATTAATAATGTATCACAGTATTTATTGGAGTATTACATGATATTATCTAAATGCTAGTTACAGATGACAATATAATATACTAAGATGGATATAGTGTTTAAATGCATGACTCTTTTCTTCTCTCTTTGTTTATGGGAAGTCATGATGTTCCACTTTGTAGGGATGCAATGCCATATAAAAGCACAGCATGTTCTTATTTACTGGCTGAATTTATTAATGTGCTTCCAATAACCCTTCTGGAGTCCTCTTGCCTGTGATTACTTTTGTAACATTTTGCATCTTGACAATTCTAAAAGAGCTCTTCAAGAGTGGCAATGCAAACAGATATTTGAATCAAATCAGGGTGTGAGCATTGTGCAGGATCCAGTGGTACTTGTAGAAGGGTCAAAATCTTCCAGATGGCAGGCACTATCTTGAAAATGAAGTCCTGAATCTTGTACCCTCCCCCCCCAAAAAAGAACACAGGGTCAATCATAACACTCCATCTTTCCAATACTTCTGGTGGAATTGGATTGATTGAACTGATTCCAAAGGTACACAAAGGAACTATTGAGAGAAGATCAGTCCAGAAGATGAACTGTTGGTGGTTGATTTGGTTTTCCAATTTCTCTCAGAACGTCAAGCTAATTTGGAGAGTCAGTCAAATCTACTTTGAAACCAATGGCTGAATTGAAGCCCAACACAACCCCAGTAAATAGGATGTCAAGTATGGCACAATTGTACACAACTGGCTACATTTCCATCTTGAAATAACTGAGTTATAATGAGAAGTTAGGCACTTTTGAGAGGATACTCTGCTCAGTTAATGGGTTTCAAACCTCTTGTAGAAGTATGAAACTTCTACAAGTATGTAGAAGCATGAAATGATTAACCCCACCTACCCATATATTCAAAGGGGAAAGCTGGATGCTCTGATTGTGCTTAGTGTTCCTCTTCCATGCTGCAAATGGAGGAATACTGCACTTGCATGTCAGTCTGCATGTAGAGCTTCTTAAATGCAATATGGATTTTGTAGTTCTTCACCCTGACTCCCTTTCACACATAAGGGAATGAATAATCACAAACACAACTTCACCAATCCAAAATAATCTTTTTGAGCTGCCCATTGTTCTTAGCCAAGAAAGATATCCAAAGTTGTTTTGTACACAACGTGATGCCTAAGTTAGAATAAAATAAAACAATCAAAGTAAGAAGACAGCTGTTACAGTTGACCTGTTGGTAAGATATATGACTTAATTCCAGCAATGTGAGAATTATGTACAACCTGAAAGCTCACTTATTGGGACTGAACTACATGGCAGAGGTGAGATTTTCTTTCTCAAGTGGGGCCATATTACCTCCAGAATAATTGGTGAATGATTCATATGGCTGAAGGAGGAAGCATATGTATAGAACTACCAATTATCTTTATTTTTGCAATACATCAGTTTTCTCTCTCTGTCCCTCTCTCCCCCTTTCTCTCTCTCTCCCACCCTTGTTTCTCTCCTGAGCATGGAAGGGTTAGGGTTAGGGTTAACAGAGGTCAAAACATCAAATTTGTAAATCAATAAATTTACAAATTTATCAATTTGTAAAAGAGGCCAAGTGTTGTGTGAACTTAGGCTCAATCTACCTGTGGCTCTAGGAAATGGATTGCCCATCCTTGCATGGTTTAGAAAATAGGAACATGGTGTCTGCAACAAAAGCATTAAGAGTTGTTAACCTAATCCTGCGTAGCTTTTTCTCTAGTAATATCACTCTACTAACTAGAGCATACAAAACATTTGCTAGACCAATACTTGAACACAGCTCTTCAGTCTGGAACCCGCATTACATATCTGATATTAATACAATTGAGAAAGTCCAGAAATATTTTACAAGAAGAATCATCCACTCCTGTACTTGTAGCAGAATACCATATGCCACCAGACTTGAAATTTTAGACCTAGACAACCTAGAACTATGCCGCCTTTGGTTCAATCTAAGTATAGTATATAAAATTATATATTGCAATGTCCTACCTATCAATGAATACTTCAGCTTCAACCAAACAACACAAGAGCACATAATAGATACAAACTCAAGGTTAACCGCACCAAACTTGATTGCAGGAAATATGACTTCAGCAACAGAGTGGTCAATGTCTAGAATACTCTACCTGACTCTGTGGTTTCTTCCCCAAAATTTTCAACATTAGACTGTCTACTGTTGACCTCACCCCTTTCCTGTAGGGGGCGTGCATAAACGCACCAAAACATGCCTATTGTCCCTGTCCTGTTGTTTCTTTTTTTCTTATTCATATCCATTTCATGTATCTATAACCATGTTTATGCTTATACCTGTTATCTAATAATTGTTTGACAAAATAAATAAATAAAATAAAACAAGCAAGGAACTGCTAACTATATCAGATCAGTCTTCCCCAATCTAGTGTTAGGATTACAATTCCAGTCAATACAGCTGATATCCAGGCTCCTCTCTCTCTTTCCCTCCCTCTGCCTCTCCCCCTCTCTGCCTCTCTTCCTCTCTCAGAGAAATCAGAATTGGACTCTTAACACTGACACATATAAAGGATACTGGATTAGAAAGCTGCATTTCTTCAAGGAAGTTTGGAATTCTGCTCAGCTACAGCATTCAGGTCCACTGAAACCAGAAATTTAAGTGTGTGTGTGTGTGTATGCATGATTGGTTCCAAAAGCCTGGAGAAATAAGAAGAGATGGGAACATGTCATGCCTAGTAGGACTGGCTGCTGACCAAAAGGAAGGTGAGACACAGAACACTGATCAGATCTTTGGCTTGTTCAGAGGAATTTAGCAAGGCAAGGTGGAATAAACAAGTACTTCTTATAGTGAGGCATGAAAGAATTGCCTAGCCAAAACAGAAAAGAATTAGACTGGAAGGGTGGTAACTGTTAAAACAAGAGAAACACACCCAAACCCAGATGGTGAGTTTCCTTAATGTGATGAAAATCAATTGAGCATGCAACTAATAAATGCCTAGCAGAGAAGCACATATGCTTAAAAATACATTATATACCAAAACACATTAAAGCCCCCCCAAATGTTTTTTTAAAAAATAATAGCAAATTGAATGTATTAATCATTAGCCATATATCTGGAACTGGATAAGCAAAGTGTATTTTAGACGTTAAGGGCTTTGCATTAAAAAAGCATTTATAAATGTACCCAGAATGATCTACCAATTATCTACACTTGGAAATACATGCATATCTTGGGTGAATTCCATATGTGACCAGAGAACACTTCATGATTTCCTTTTTCCAAAATTTATGTTCATGAATCACATTTACATTTCCTTTCTTATTGTTAGCTGGTTTTTAAATGTTCTTTCAAGGAAAAATTTCAAACAAAAGAAACAATTCTCCTTCTGTTTAAAACAATATAAAAATTCCTTTCAGTTCTGGAACATTCATATCCATTGATGGGGCGAAAAGAAGACATCCAGATTGGTTTGACAATTGATTACTTATTACATTGGCTCAGAGGTTTGGGGATAAGAGTTTTATTTCAAATGATTAGCAGCCAAGATTCTTCATGTACACAAACCATTGCTTATACAGATGTGCAGTATTTTGGATTTGAAGTTTTAAAAAAATGCCTGGACTTGTAGAAATGTGCTAGAGCATACCTCTCCCTTTTTTCCCAAAAAAATCTGAAGTGCTGCAGAGCCCTAATTCTCAACAACAACAAAGAATGAAGGAAGATGTTCTTATGCCCTTTGTAGCTGTCTGGTCAGAAATTCTGAGCATTTTGTATGACCTTGCTTTGCTAATGGGTGAAGGTGCCCAACCATCTAATCAAATTCTTTGAACGATCCTTTTGTTAAAAAAATTAACATTTGTTTTAAAATCAGATAGTAGTACCTAGCTGATTTGAGAAATTGTGCAGTTACTTCTAGTTAATATGGGGAGAGGGGAAATCACCTGGGAATTTCTGAGTTATTGACTAGACTAAATTTCCTTTCAGAAATAGAAACAATAGAACAGTTTATTGTCTGCTAAATATATTAAAATGGTAAAGGAAAAAAAAACCCAATGCAACAGAGTATTTGTTTCAGCCACTTTATTGATTCCTTGTATACCATCTGCATTCTGGTTCCCTTGTATTTAGAAGCAATGTGGGAGAAATTCCTCACATTCCACTGTGAATGACTGTCACCAAATCTGAACAAGTTCAAGGTCCCTGGGAAAATATCTCAGGCAGGACCAGTTCCAGCAGGATTTATTTAACCATATTTTCTCCTCTTTCCTTAAGAAACAGTAATCATTTATATGTGATCATCAGTTCTTACATGGCAGAAATTAAAACACATTTACAATAATCCCCCGGGATTAGTGAAATAGCGAGAGCTAAATCCCTCACTGCCAAACAAATGCTTGCAGTGAATAAATAGCATTAAGCACTTTTGTGAGTCAAGTGCTGTTACACTTTTAAAAATGACTGAGTGTATAGAAGGCATTAACGCTTCCATCTTCATTTTGCCTGAGTCTTTAGTCCCACAATTTGAACAAAGAAAATGATACTCATAATAAATGTTTTCTCATTTTCAAAGTAATTAAATACCTCATTGAGAATATATATATCAGAAATGATGCAGTTTATGCCTGATTAGTACAAGGTCTATATGCAATACAAGTCTGCTACATGAACAATTATCACTATAAATAGTCAACTGTCATCCAAACCATATCCATAAAGGTATTCAGTGATTTGAAGGAAGCTGGAAGAATGTTCATGAAACTTTCCTGGTACATATCCTTGTATAGGTGTATTCAATGCATTTCATAGAAATTGCGGAAGGAAAATATCTAAAATAACTTAGCATCATATTTAGAACAATGACACATGTTCCTACTGGAAATGTTCTTTTTTATTTGATCTGACCTTGTGATTTTGAGAGAAACCTACAGATGAACCTTTCTTGGAAAGTAATCAAAGCTCTGAGGAAAATCTGTCTTCTTCATGTCTGCATATCAGGATGTTATGCAGGGGTGGGATTCAAAATTTTTAACAACTGGTTCTGTGGATGTGGCTTAGGTGGTAGGTGTGGCTTGGTGGTCATGTGACTGGGTGGACATAGCTTGGTGGTCATGTTATTGGCTGGGTACGGCCAACTAAATATCACTCACATCGAAGCACGCATCTCCCTGCCTGGCCTCTCATGACTATGAGAATGCTGCAACAGTCGTAAGTGTGAAAAATGGTCATGTCACTTTTTTCAGTGCCATTGTAACTTTGGTCAGTCCACACAAGCAAAGTAGCAGCAAAGGAGGGAAAAATAACCCCAGAGAAGTTCCTGAGACAGGAAGTCTAGACCTGCCAAGAATGTAATAAGGGTTAATGAAGAGACAGTTTCTGAAAGCAACACCAGAATGTTTCCTTCCTGCCTTCCTTACAGGATTAGGCCAGTAATTTCTTCAAACAATCAGTTCTC
>BHFT01067248.1:0-11952 GCA_004320025.1 Laticauda laticaudata | reverse complement strand
TCCAATGGATGGCAAGCTTTTTTTAACATTTTACATCCTCTTTGCATCCGTTGGTGCAGTGGGACATGGGCTTAACAAAAAGAATACCTTGTCACTGTTGTTAAAAGTGACAGCATTCACATTATCTATTGTTGATAAAAGTGGTGCCTTTTAAGCATATTGTTATTGGTGAATGTTTAGAAGCAGTTAGTAAAATACTCTGAGGTATTCGAGTAGCTCCGCTTTTTTCTTTTAATACCATTTAAAAGACAAAAGTAAAATATCTTTAAAATTAATTTTGATCTGCTAATGACTTCACAAACACATCCATATAGTTTTGTTTGCGATAATATGGAAGTGCAGCTTTCCTTGCTTTCTCCTCCTTCCTTCCTTCCTTCCTTCCTTCCTTCCTTCCTTCCTTCCTTCCTTCCTTCCTTCCTTCCTTCCTTCCTTCTGCCCTACTTTTCCATGGAGATGACCAGGCTAACTCTTCAAAGTGTCAGAATGGTGTTATAGAAAAACTAAATAAACATGTAAATTTATTTCTCATTACGAAGCCAATAAATCAGAAAGATGGATGTTAGTACTGGGCAATATAGTTCCATCTTACAAAAAAGTGAACTTTTTAAAAGTCAAGTAATTAAAGGTAACAGAGTTTTGCATTTAGGGTAAATAATATTACAAACAGAATAGTAAACTTTATTTAATAATCAAAACAACTTCCTAAGCTTCTGCATCTTAGTGCTTTTTTTAAAGGAAAGAAAATGGGAAGGAGGGAAATCCCTCCAAGCTTAAATGACATATCAAAATGGATTTTAAAATTAAAGCTGGAGCAAAAAAAATGCCACATTGGGGGGAGAGGGGCACAGAACTGTTAATAGTCTTTAAAATATAGAATTATGAAACCTAAAGGAGCATCACTTTTTTATTATAGCACATGAAAAAATAACCCTTGTTGAGGTATTATGAATGGGAATATTTTTACTAAAATTAAGTTGTCAAGGCTAAATAGTAACAAATGACTTTCTCTGAAATTACTCTTTTTTAAACTAACAAACATATATGTTATGTATTGAGCTTGTCAAAGCAGTTTTGTGTTTCTAAAACATTTATTTTATTTCTAGCAAAATAATTGTTTAATTCCTTTTATAGATTCCATAAAAGCTGCAAAGAATGCTAGCTTATGAGAAGATGATATATGACGGGGAGAAAATAGATAGGAATATTTTTTTTCTGCCTTTTTCATAACATGAGAAAGTGAGGGCTTTGAATGAAGGTAAATGGTGAAGTTTCAGGATAGATAAAAATGATTGTCATCATTTTTAAAATGTGAAATGAAAATCTGCAAAATGTAGGGATGGCCTTTGTCTTCATGGCATTAAAAGATTGGAGAAATATAGAAAGAACAGGATTAAAAGTGGTGATAGGTATTTAATTTTTTAAATGTGTCTCAAAATACATTATTAATTGCAGCAGATTTCTGAAAGTTTATGCATAATCATCATATAAAACCCTTTTTATATTTTTTTTCTTCATTTCTCATGTTTATTTTTATTGGTATTTTTTTTTCACCTGTGATCACTATTTTTGCCTCTGGTTATAAAGTCTTCTTTTTGTACCTCCATATTAAAAGTATAAAAAGCAAAACATATGCCTAATTATTTAACACTTTTCATTAATGAGAAAAACTATTCTAATTGCAAAAATAAAAAAGATTCCTTAATATATTTTTGATTGAGAAGAAGCAAATTATGTGCAAATATTCAATTTGCCTATTCAAGTTATTTCTGATTTGGAAAAATCCCCAACTCATGATAAAATAGCCTGACCCTTCCTACTATCCCTCCAAACATTCAACTTGGGTTTTTAATGTTATAGATGTTGTTACTTTTCTTGTACAGCATTTTTTTCATCCAGTTGCAGCAAAATTATTGCTTTCACATGTATTATGCAACTTTTGGTTTCTTTACACATCGAAAATCATCCTTATTTTCTTCAGAATTTAAATGGTAGCATCTGGCATTTTCAGAATGCTTGGATTTAGATTGTTACAGTTGGCATCAATTCTTATTCAGTATCTTTGCAGCCAATAAGCAGTGATTGAGCATCTGTGCCAGATTATTAAGCCTTAATTCTGTTTTCACGTGTCAATGATAAATTTCCATCTAGTTGGTAAATTTTGTGGAAGAAAGTAAAGCTATGCTGTATTATAAAGATTTAAATAATAAACTAATAAGTAGTTCAGGGACTTCCGGTTTGAGCTTCTTCAGCGACAGACCGAAATCCGTGCTCGCCACTGGAGCGTCCCGAGCTGGCTGGTTTCAGGCTAAGCCACCCGTAGAGGTGGTGAAGAAGGGGGAGACTGCCTCCAGGGTTGAGGAGAGCCGCATCTCTCCTCTTCAGCTGGCCATGACTCCCTTTTCCGAAGGCGGTTGCAGCAGTGGTCAGAAATGACCACCCCAAAGAAGAACTCAACCAGAAAAGAATGTGCAGGAGGAAGATAAGAAGAGGAAGTTTTGGTTGACTGGGTCAAACAGCAAAAGCAATAAATAAGGTACCCTGGAATTTAAACTATTAAAAAAAATAACACTGTTCCCAAAGAAGATTTTCAAGCAGCGAAGGAAAGAGAAAAGGGAAAGGATTTGGTTTTTTTTCTCTCCTCTTCCTTTCCCTATACTGATAGCTAAGAGACTTAATCAAGAAATTGAAAAAAAAAACCACTTTGACATCAATAGGCATTTAAGCTGAAAATAAAATGTCAAAGGGATAATAAAGATTTCTGAATATTTAAAAGCTTTTGAAAGCAGGAAAGAGAGGAAAAAAAATAAAATAAAAGGGCAGATCTGGAAGGGAGGAGACTGCCTGGAACTAAAGAGAACTACAGTAAAATCTCAACAAGACTTCTAAAAGATACACTTTAACTGAAAACATGGCAACAAAATAGTAAAACCTCAGAAGAGAATGTGAAAAAAGAAGTAAGAAGAAACATCTTAGGAGTATTTGGATTACTTTGTGACTCTGGATTTTTGGTTACTGCATTTGAATGACTAAAATCAATCAGGTGGTTGCTTAAAAGTGTTTAAAATGGCACCACTTTAGAAAAATTGAAAATGGAACTTAAAAAGTACCAAGAAGATGCACTCAAGAAGGGAGAAGTTCTTTTGGCTTCGTATTTCAATTCTTAGAAATGAGATTGGAATTATGAGAAACAAACAAAAATGCCTGCAGAACAAGAAGACTGGGACAAAGAAGAAGCCATCTTTAATGAACAATAATTATGTGGGGGAAAAAAAAGAAATGGGGAAAGAAAATGAAAAGTTTTCATTTTCCCAAAGTTTCCAAGAAAAGTTTCCAACAGAAGATTTGGAAAAACAACCCCCCACAAAAGAATAGTTTGAAAAATTAAGTATAAATTAGAAAGCAACAGAAGAGGGAAGTGGCAGAAGAGAGAATTAGAAGTAGAGAGATAAAGGGGTAAAAAGGGGAGAGAAGAATAGAGGAAGAAAGAAAGGAAAAGAAGTTATAAAGACAAAACAAGTACAGATAAACTTTAATGAATATTTACTGATAGAACTGAATTGGAATGGAATGAGGGTTTTAATACAGATATTATAATCCTTTTTTTTAAAGAATATAGTGTGTATTTTAAGAATGTACCAAAGCAGAATTCGAATGGAAGTTATGTATTATGTATTATATTGAATGTTATAACCTTGAGGTATACATTGAAGTTAATATAAGAGTTGTGAATGGATAAAATTAAACGATATAAAGGTGTCATACTCCAATTAGTAACTACAGAGAAAATTTGTTTATGAGAAAAGATAATATGAAATTGAAACAGGACAGACAAAAGTATGAACATAATGATTTGAATTGAGATGAGATAATCAAAATAAAGGTTGGGAAAATTAAAAGAGGGGGAAAAACTATACAGAAAATGCAAAATAGTAATAAGATATGGAATAGAACACAAAAATGAGCATGAAATTGAGTTTGTGTCTGAATGAAGAAGTGTAACCCAGGACCATGCTATTTTCAAAAAAGATGTTTTCCTTGTATTTTGTGTGTGTGAAAACCCAAATAAAACTTTATAAAAAAATAAACTAATAAGTAGTTTTTTTGTGTTATAAAACTGATGTCTGTGATTTTGATCAATGTGTGTTTACTTCAATTGATAATAAATATTGTAAATATATCATAGTTCCCTGAGCATTTATATAAGACATATAGAACAGTGAAACAGTCTCCCTATGAAGGTTCTGAATTGTATTTCTCTAGAGGTTTTTTAAGAACAGTTAAGACTGTTCTTCTCATGAAAAATTTAAATTATGTCTGCCAGATTTAGTCCCTTCCAATCTAAAATTATTTGATTCAAAGATTCTGCTAAACTGTGTACTTGTTTTTGGCAATTGTTTTGTGTATCAACATATTTAAAGCCATGCATAGCATAGTGGTTCTTTTTTCACCCATAAAAAATTAAAGGAAATTGGTATTCAAAATTCCCCTCAAGGGCTCCAATTAAGCTACAGCCACCATCAGAAATGATCCTCAAGCATTGTACTGTTTAAAATGCTCCTAGTATGGGTGACCACCTGTTCTCTCTTCATTACACAGCTGGCTCAGAATTCTATTTGCATAATAATTCTACTGCTTGTGAAAGTTGGACTCCATTCTTGTTCATATATACAAGTAGAACATCTGTAAGTATTAGCTAAAGAGTACTGGGATAAAGGTAATATTGCCATATGCAGTATCAAATGAAAATAGCCTACAGTGATAGTGCATTTGGATGAACAATTTGATACGATGACATTCCAGCTGTCTCCTGTGTTATCAATATATTGCTGCATTAATTTTAATTTTCTTCTCTTTTGGAGAATATCAGATATGCAATATGCAATATCAGATCTCATAATTTCTTGGCAATGTTTATGAGATGGCAATGTTTAAAGCAGAAAACTATAAGGTATGTTCTTTGCTTTTGTTCTTCAGTTCTTGTCTCAGAGAACTCTTATCAACTCTTATCTTCATTTTTCATCAAATATTTTTTCTAATAATGATAAAAATATAATTGATTATGGGATAAGAGCACTGCATGTTTGCACTGTGCATATAACCATGCAAAAAACAGATATGTTTTCTTCTTTTCTTAAATCTGTTGAGAGTTAAAAGAAATTATACAAATTATTGCAAAGAGAAATGAAAAAAACTGAGCAATTAAAAAAGAATTATTGGAATAGAGTTTATGATCTAATGCAAATGCATGAATGTATTCTTTTTTCAATTATTCAGGTAATTCAATCCACATTTTTGAATATTAAATGATTACTGAGCTTCTTTGTCAATAGGAGCAATACTATCTTTGTTAGCAAATGGTATGAAATTCAGTGACAGCACTAGGAAAGGTGCCTTTTTAATTTTTTTTTATTTTGTTTTGGGTTTTTTATATGAGAACATTTGAAACCAATTGACTTTATACTTTTGTTTGGTGAATATTCAGATTTATATTAATCTAAAAAACATAGCTACTGCATTAGATTATCTCAACTTTTTTTAGTAAATTCCACATGAAAATGTATGCTTTCCCCAAATTCCAAACTTTGTAGTTTTCTTATGGAAGGCTGGAATAAGATTCCAGATCTTAAGCAGCTTTATTACCTTCCTTCAAAGCCCAATCAAGTTGTTCAAGCAAAATTCATTCATATTGTCTGAGACAACCAAATTCAGATGGATAATTTTCTCTCACAATTGGGCCTTGACGAAAGATTAGTAGAACATTTCATTTTTAAGCTATCTTTTGCAAATGACTTTAATATACATTTTGAAATTCCTCTCTCACAAAGGAAAATAACTGTTATTACTTATAATGGTTTTATTTCCTACACCATGAATAAGTAAAGACATTTTATCTTTTTTGATAAAATGAAAAGAAAAATAAGACACAATTATGTGTAACTGAATTTAAACCTGTTAGAATGGTTGGATCTTTTTACTCATTTAGCTCATTGAAATATAGGTTTTATAAGCCTTACAATAAATACATTTTGATAAAAGGATCTACGATAATAAAATGCAATAATTCATGACTTTCAGTTTATTTGGGCATTATGAAAAAAATCTAGGATGAAATTATGAATGCATATATCAGTCTGAAATTTAAAATGTTGCCTAGAATTGTAGTGCTAAGAAGTAGAATGACTTTAATTGAAAGCTATAGTTCTTTTTCAACTCCCATTTTATCAGTTGTCTGAAAACTGTCATATTGCTTCCACTTTTTGATGGTTTTATTATCCCATTCAATTTTACCTCAAGTGATTTATGGCAATGTAATGTTATTGTTTTTTCTCCCTTGAAATGTTACATTTTAAAAATTGTGCTCCAGCATTCAATACATTTATTTTGATCTTTGAGACATGATAATATGCTAAGTAACAATTTATGAGAGCAATCTCACCATTATTACTGCTCAAGAAATAAAGAAGGAAACATGCATTTATATTTAACATACACTGAAAATTAGAACTACTACTTTTATTGTTTCAAAATAGTGTGTTAATAAATTGTATTTGGCTAGAATATTAGTGTGCCACTGCTCCCCTAATCATTAAATTAATCATCAATATGAACATTTTGATTCTGATTTTTTTAATTTGAATATTTCAGACAGCAAAGATTTTCAGAAATCTTTATAAATTCCAGCAGATTCGAAATTATTGTTTTACTGTACATGAACTTTTCATTTCTAAAATTCTCTAACCTTAGGACTGTTGCACATTTTAAATGCATGTTTGCATTGAGTGCATATACTTTAATTCTTTTCCATCTAAAAAAAAGTTTGGGATTGGGATTATAGAACAACATTATCATTCTTTCAAACCTCTTAAAAGTTCAATATCAATGCTACTTGAAAATATTAAGTACAAAACAAAAACTATACATTGAGAAATAGCAATAGAATAATTAATAAGCAGTACATATTGATATATAAAGTGACCAACACAGTATAAAAGCAAATATTAAAACTGGAAGTTTTAAATTATTGCTTTTTAACTGTGTCATTTTACAAGCAATTGTTGAGAAAGTCCTTTCTTTTGTAATTAACCATCTAATTTCACTTGACAAACCAATCAAAAAGAGTTTTTAAATAAATATACATGTGGCAAGTGCAGGAAATCAAAAGTCAAGCCAATTCAAAAGAGTACAGGTTTATTGCATCTGTTTACTTAAGATAATCACTGGAAACACAGATTAATTTTATAATCAGGCTGTAGCAAATAATTATTATACAGTCATTGCAAATGGCTCCCCGCTACATAAATCTTAAGGTTAGGATTAAGATTGGAAGAAACATTAGAAGAATGATTAAATAGTACAAAATGACAACAATGAAACAATGAAAATCAAATGTGAGAAGATGCACTGAGTTAAATTATTAATTTCCAATAAATAAAATTCATTAGACTAAATATGTTTTTCTATAAATTGAAAATAGGTTTTAATGTATTTTAAGTAAAACAATGGCGTAAAATATTGAATTATATCATGATACATAGATACCATACAACAAAAGTTTTTTTAAGGTTAGTAGTGAATACATCAGAAGAGTGAAGATCTTGAAGTTTAAATTCAATTACAGAAATACCATTAAGGCAATTATGACCCAGTAATTACATATATAGCTGGAATAGTAGATTGAAGTCAAGCTGAACCAGAAGCCATGGAGAGGATGACAATGAATCATGCCCTTCATAAAGAGAGAGAGAGAGAGAGAGAGGAGGGAGGGAGGGAGGGAGGGAGGGAGGGAGAGGGAGAGAGAGAGTTNACTGGATAAGAAAAAAACACTTGCTTCAACAATCTTACAGTAATCACTGTAATCTACATTAGAGTTGCACTGTAATGATGCCAGATTCAGAGCACATTCCATACTCTGGCTGATCAGCGGAGTGCTCCTATGGATGAACAGAGAGATTATCCCCTTTAGCAAATCATAATCCCAAACTTGTGTGGTTTTATTAATTGCCATTCCTGGGAAGATATTGTGAGTTTAGAAGAAAAGCTGGTGTCCATAGTTGGTTTACGATTTGTCTGTCCCTAATGTGAGGCAAGGGACCATGTCCTGAGATAGCAGAAAACTACATTTTTAAACTGAATAGCTTGAAGTGAATTTGAACTAGGTAGGCTCAAAACCTTTGGGAAATAAGCAAGTGATCTGGCCAGCTCTTTATTTATGTGCTTAAGTGAAGGTTCCTATATTTGAAAATGTTGTTCTTGTGAAATGTTGCCAGATTGTACTCTCAGTATCTTCCTATATTTGAAACAATAGCTGACATGATGGGAATTTATCTAAGTTGGGTTTTGTGGTAGTTATTGTTTTTGCTTTTTCTTCGGATCATAATGTTATAAACAGTTATTAAAAAGCTATGGCTGACCTTTTTGCTTTTATCCTCCCTTTAACAATGCTATATTATTTTTCTGTGTCAAAAAATATTGTAACAAATTATGTTATGACTGCTTCTGGTTTTTAAGAAAAACTAGTATCCTCAATAGATTTGTTCTGGAAGATTATGACAATAGCAACATGTGAAAGTAAGCTATTACTTTGGAAGCACAAGTACTGTGTAACAATTAGAACTCTATAAACACAGGATGTTTTAATAAAACCCAGAAAAAATCATGGGAGATTCCTTTTACTATAATAGTAAGACATACAGCAGGGTAATACATTGATAGGATCCCAATTGATCACACAGATCTAAAATTATATAAACCCAAAATGAGGTGATCATTCAATTAAGGGTATTTAAATTCCACATTAATTACTCCATATCAATATACACTCCATGTATCAGGGGTTGCCACAAAGAAGAGGGAGTCAAGCTATTCTCCAAAGTACCTGAGGGCAGGACAAGAAGCAACGGATGGAAATTAATCAAGGAGGGAAGCAATCTAGAACTAAGAAGAAATTACCTGACAGAACAATTAATCAGTGGAACAATTTGTCTCCAGAAGTTGTGAATGCTCAGACACTGGAAGTTTTTAAGAAGAGATTGGACAACCATTTGTCTAAAATGGTATAAGGTTTCCTGCCTGGACTAGAAGACCTCCAACATCCCTTCCAACTCTGTTATTCTATTCTATTCTATCTGAAAGGAATCCTGAAAAATACTGTATATTTGAGAAAGTGCAAGTTTCTGGCTAAGTGTTAGATGACAGCAACTAAGGGATTTCCAGATTTTAGGGACCGATAAAGTAAAGCAAAACAGGGGAACCTTTATATTTTTTTTATTGTTTCCTCAGTCTACATTTAGAATTCTAAATCAAATGTAGAATCCATGTCAGTATAACTTTTCTCCTCTTTAGTTAG
The DNA here is from genome assembly GCA_004320025.1 of Laticauda laticaudata. NCBI lineage: Eukaryota > Metazoa > Chordata > Lepidosauria > Squamata > Elapidae > Laticauda > Laticauda laticaudata. Next base: position 2,606 of record BHFT01067248.1, on the reverse strand, counting down.
CAGCTGTCTTGCATGCTAAAATTAATAGAAAGGTCATATAATAGGGAGGGGGATCTTGTTAACAATCTCCTTCTCCTCCTTAAACTTTCCAAGTATGCAGGCATGGACTTCCCTCCAGATTTTTCTGGTTATGGTATCAATGAGCAGTGTGCTTGTACCCACTCTATAAATATAAATATCAGCATTTTGACAGATTGCAAGAAAAAATAATGGATTATTAATTTCAGTGAATTTTACCCCAGCTTCTGCATGATACTCTGTCAAATTATTTGGAAAAATCTGCTTCAACATTTAAAAATCCATGGATTAGGGGGAAAAATTGGTCATATGGGATATCCTTTTGTGAGTCCAAGTCATCTCTCCAAAGAAGATTTATTTAATAAGACATTTCTGTACGTACCCACAGGCATTTCACATCATTATCAGATTCACCATCCATCAGGTTTATGTTCTATTTTTCCACTAGCAACTCAGGAAAAGTAATGCAGAGAAAATAAATTATAATTTGATCAAATTATACAGATGACAAATTAAAGGTTTAGACATGTGACTCATTTGTTGGAACAGAAATTGAAGATACCTTGGCTGAACACCCACACATGTATATCAATGCAATTTTCTTGCAGTGAGTTATCAATAATAAGTGCCTAAATTTCATCTGGACTTTGGAAAATGCATTGTATTTATGTCTTTGATTCTGGGCTTGATAAATAATAAAAAATCTATTGAAGGTAAGTCAAGCTGGGGGAAGTGAATACTAATGTTTTGTTTCCCTGAACCCCAAGAAAAATATAAGAGGGCAAATAAATCATTGTAGTCCTCATTTTCAAATATTTTTTCATTAGTATACTTGAAAATTAGATTTTAGTTATTTTTATTACCATTGTTTTAATTGCCTATTCACAGAAAACTAGAAAGAATATGTATTTACTCACTCTCATGCATATTCACTCATTGGTGATCACTGGGCAGTAAGAGGGTAAACAGGCATTATGCATATATAACATGCAGAATCTATGATGTCATAATGTCATTTTGGAATTCTCAACTTAATTACAATGGTCCGACTGATGGATCCATATAAGCTCCAGATGGAGCATGGGAACTTCTATGAAGATCTGATGGATAGTTCAGTTGCTGCTTGGAATAAGTAAATGACTGCACCCTGTATCATTCTCTCTGTATTCTGAGCCCTAGAGCTTTCGAGACGAAATGTTAGAAAAGATACCTAAAGTGCTTGTTCCCTGCCAGGAGCACCTTGGTGTACAGGAACATCTTTGGGGACACTGTAATGACTATTCTTGTGATCTGGCAGATAAAGTCATTTGGATTCTCTTGGTGTTATATTTCAATTGGGCAGGTACAACATAATCAACTGACCCAGTAGAACTATTTGGGCCAGAAGCTGTAATTCTAAAAGTGTAGCCAGATCCTCTCCAGGATACCAGTAGGTCTTAAAAGAGCCTTGTGAGCCCTTGTCCAGTATTGTATTGTAATTACTGGACATAAATTATGAGAAAATAAAGATTATGGCCTTTGCAAAAGGCCAAAATTCTATTCATGGTATCTAAATGGCCATAAAATAGAACAAATACCTGGACGTGGCCATCCAGGCCACTGGTTCAAGAAAAGCGAACATGGCGAATATGCAGCTGCCTTGGTCCAAATTCTTTTCTGTACAAAGAAAGGATATTATGTCCCTGATGCAATTAAGTTTTTCCGGCCAAGTCGCCAGCACAGCTTCTTTATGGGACCTTGCTCGGATCCTCAGCTTCATGTTTTACACCATTGTAAAAAGTTCAATCCAAATTCATTAGATCAATTCTCCAGATGCTGTGTTGTATCTCAGATGCACTTCTGTGCCTGGAAACAGGATTGACAAAAGAAGTAAGAATCTGTATTGTATCCTTAAACTTCTTTCTGCAAGGTCTTTCTCCATTAATCCTCCAAGAAAAGTTCTCCTCATCATGGATCAAGGTTGTTGAGTCCAGCTTTGCCAAACTCAGCTTTTCCCCAGATTCAATACTCAAAATGAACTATAACCAAACAAAAAAAAACCTTGTGACAAAGGGTAGAGAACATCTAAAGGCAAATATATACTAAAATTTTTAATTGTATATTAACAGTGTTTTTATTTGTTCTGGTCTATGACTGTAATAAATTGAATTGAAAGTGTGGACAGGAACCTCCAGATTTTGACCTCAACCACTTGTCTTTTACATATAGATGGTTGGTTAAGGCTGCATAAGAAGTGATTGTCTATGAACTCTTCAGTTGATTGGAGAGCTTGGTCAGGAAAGTTGCTAAATGCAGTAAGGAATCAAGTAAATATCGTCCCAGACATGTAACTACTTACCTTCTGCTTCAACACTTACTGTTACTGTTGCTTTGGGAGAAGGGGAGGTGTCTCTGAAGCAGGAGTGGGATTCAAAATTTTTAACAACTGGTTCTGTGGGCATAGCTTAGTTGATGGGTGTGGCTTGGTGACTGGGTGGGTGTGGCCAACTCGACATCATTCACATCAAGGGACACTTCTCCTTGCCTGGCCTCTGATGACAGTGGAGATGCTGCAGCAGTCATGTGAAAAACAGTCATAAGTCACTTAT
>BHFT01067246.1:0-24801 GCA_004320025.1 Laticauda laticaudata | reverse complement strand
TTCTGACTACTGTTCGAATAAAACCTTTTGTTGTTGGAACCCGGTCTACCTCGTGTGTTTTCGAACAAAACACCTTCAGTTCTGATCCTTTCAATACCATATTTGTTATTTCCTGAATATCTTCTAGTTTCTCTGAGTTCTCCTGTGGAAGTTAAAACTGAACAAAACAAGGATAATAAATGTTGTATCTGGAAATCACATACTGAGTGTGAAACATGTAGTTGAGTATTATAGCAGATTGTTTAGGAATGAGTTGTCTCAGTTTCCTTAAGAAATTTAGAAAATGAAATGATTAACAATTCTCTTCTGGACCGGAAAAGATTTTATGTGAAGGAAAAGTTTGTACCCAAGAAATGCCTCCTCAGATGTTCAAAACACAACTGAATGCTTTCTCTAAAAAATGGGATCAATTCTTACTTTGAGTTGTGTTTCTCCAAGTAGAAGATGCTGCTAGTAGCCTTATGTTACTAGTCAGGGTCATTTCACCCTAGATTCATCCATTCTGCTATAGATATAGTCAGCACAAGGAATAGAATTAAATAGAGCTACACCAAGTAATTATTTTGGCAAGAAGATTATTAAAAAAACAGATAGTGTAGATTCTTCCATCAATAAATTAAAATTCCAAATCCTCCCCTAAACTCCTGAAGTCAAATAATAAAATTGGCATATTTTGCTTTCTGAGTTCTCTCAGACCTGTTATTCTCTGTCAGCCTTATGAGATAGGGGAGACAAGAAATATAATCAGATAAACTAATTCTACTTCATTATATTAAAGAGAAACTTGAAAGTTTAAAAGTTCTTCTCTTCCCCAATCCCATTTTAACCCCCAAATTAGGGAAGGTTTCTCTTGCCCCAGCCATATTCCTGCTTAGCTATGATTTATCTGTGTGTTTTGGGGCTGCATCTCTTTGTCTTATGCCCTAATGTCATTCTCTCATTCCACTCCATTCTTCATTTACTTTCATCATTTCTAGACCATGAATGTGAAATCCTATGATAGTCAATAACAACCAATTCCTGCCTTATTTATGCCTCCTCAGATATGCTTAATGTGGTTTCATTATTTTGCTTCAGTTCAATTCTTGTCTGGAGTTGTTGCATCTCCAAATCACTAATGTCACTTATAACTCTGATCTATCTGAGCTAAAGCCCATGTCACACTGAACCAACGGATGCAAAGAGGATGTAAAACGGACAAAAAACCTTGCCATCCGTTAGCCATACCGTTCCAAAATGCGATTAGTACTCACTACTCCGCTTTTGCTTCCTACTCTATCCGTCCAGCATCCGTTTATGACGTTTCAATCTGCCCTCCAAAAGCTTTTGCGGCTGCCTAAAACTTATTGCTGCGAAAGATGTAATCCAAACAGTTCGTCTGTTCTGCATCCCACTATGCATCCGCTACGCATCCATTACACATCCGTTACAGCCCATCCGCTATATCCACTAGGCATTCCGCTACGCATCGCGCAAACTCAATCCGCTCTAGGCACGCAGGGAGGAAGCGGAACGGATTGTGGGGAAACGGATGCAGAACGGATGCCTAGCCGGAATTTGCAGCACGAAACAAAACGCGTTTAAGACGGAAAAAAAATCGTTCACGGAGGGACCTATCGTCGCGATATATAAGCTGATGTACTGCAGCGATTAGTCTTAGCAAGGATGTCTAGAGGATGCCTTAGCAGATGCCAAAGGCGACACCTTCCTGCCATAAACAAGGACGCGGAAGCAACTCACTGCAATCTCACTTCAGAACAGCAAGCCCCCAGCGGCTCGCCGCGACCTACTGCCCAGCCTCATCTGGATCTTCCTTCTTCCACAGGCATACCAGTTCAGTCCACCATGCGGATTGCAACAAAGTTCATTCGGCAGCCACCATTTTTCTAGCACACAGCTGTTTATTAAAAGATTTGTTGTTGTTGCTTTAATCATCATAAATCTTGCTAACCAGAGATGCTCAGAAACTTCTATCCTTCAATTAAGTTTTTTTTATATTTTTTGCAGCCTTCTGTTCAATAACTCTGATAGCATTCATCATTCAGCTGCCATCAGAGCTTATTTCAACAGAACCATACCACTGTGCCAGCATCTCAAACAATTACCAATAGAAGCAGCGTATTTTCAAACAATGATAGCCGCAAAGATTCAGATATCAACAGAAACAAATGGAAAGAAGCAGATGTATTTTCAGAGAACTGCAAAATGTTGCACAGCCTTCTACATTCTCGATACTGATCGGGTTCCTACTGTCTCCTACTAAGCCCTTTTGTTGAAGTTTACTTGCAGCCAATATATTGTGCCCAATAGTTAATTACATCAGGCTGTATTTTTTATTGTTTATTAAAGTTCTACAGCATACCTATTTCAACAATGATTGTGCTTCGAGAGCGGGCAGACTTGCATTTCAAGAATTGCAATTTTAAATTATAAATTGAAATCTTAACATTACAAGCTTTTTAAAATGAAATAAGATCATTCAAAAATGTAAAGGTATACTGCTTCTAGAAATTTGGATAAAAGAACATACCCCTTAACTAGTATGTTACTAATACCCACAGGTCGGCAAATTCATGGCTGTCAACATTGCCATCATGTGACTTTCTTCATGCACATTTCAGCTTTTCGTTGGGAGCTAGGTTGTGTTGCAAATTACAACTTGCATAGTGCACTGAAACCAATATCTATTCTTGAAAAACACAGACACACATACCACACATTACAACATACACACACACTCACATACACACACACACACACACACACACACACACACACACACACACACAGAGAGACATAAAAATAGAGACAGAGAGACAGAGATTAAAAAGAGAAGCTTCAGAAGAAAAATTAGATTAAGAAAATCATAAATGAAGTTTTCAAATCAAATCAGATCAAACGTTTATTGACAATGCACAACATATGAACAATGAAATTGTGCAGCCCCCCCCACAAAGAAACACAAAATACACTTCAAATACACCTGAAAAAATAGAATCCCTAAACCCAAATAAGTAATTACTCACACACATTCCCATATACCTATATGTATGTAACATAATATTATATTACATTGGTATGAACACATTGCATGTTGCGCTGGCCCTGGAAATCTATTATATTAAATTTAATTATGGTGTTATTTTGTGTTCAGAAGTGACAGCCCACAGATAAAAGCTATTTTTCAGCCTATTTGTTTGGCTGGCTATGCTTCTATATCTCCTTCCCGATTGTAGGAGAGTAGAGAAGTGCTGACCAGGGTGTGAATCATCCCTGAGGATTTTTTTCACTCTGCTGAGGCAGTGGGTCCTGGTGATTTAATCCAGTGGTAGAATCTGGACCCCCTCTGGACATGCAGATTTATTAGAATTCATGGTCTTCAATACAGTTCTCACTTCGTGATCATGCAAGGTGAGTGGCTGGGAGTTGGAGGACTGGTGGGCTGGGGCTACAGGGTCAGATCTCTTAACCTCATAGCGGGCAAAGAAGGTGTTCAACTCTCTGCCAATGAGGCATCAGAGTTGACTGTCTTCATCATATTGTCCTTATAGTTGGTTAGATGCTGCAGTCCCTGTTAGATGGGTTGGCGCAGGAAAGGAGAGGCAGGACACAGCAGGACTTGTAAGCAGACTTTATTTGAAGCCAGTTCAAAAAAGCTGCTCAACCGTGGCAGGCGTCGGCTTTTATAGCTGGTGCTGTCCAAGGCTTCAGTCACTGATGGGATTTCATTTTTTCCACCAATGGCTGAGCCAATGAGTGGAGTCTATTAGTCAACTCCATTCTTTGGCCATATTTGGTCACATATAACACCCCTCCCCTACTAGTTAGTGTTCCTCCCATCAGTGCTCACCTACTGTACATAATCACATAAGTAGGCGGGGCTTTGATGGGTGTGATTGGAGCTGTGTACCTCACTTGCTCCTGAGGTGATGCCCTCTGCCGCTGCTTCGGTCCCCACCAGTGGAACCATCTTGAAACTAGCTACTGGCATGGCAGGGACCATTGAGCCTCAGAAGGACTCCCTCTTCACAAGATAAGTGTCTCCACTGTTGTTGTTGGGGTCTGTGTCTGCGGGGTTGGTGTTTGTGATCTGTGTTGTTCAGTTATTTCATGTCAGGTGTTTGGTTGGTTGTCCATGTTTGGGACCTAGCCCCATAGCTGATCAATGTATCAATCCCATAGCTTCCCTTCCTCTATCTCTACTCTATAGGACCAGGGCCCTGTGCTTTCGATTACCCTAGCTGGCACCCACGTGGACCCTCCAGTGTATCTGTATGCCTAGACCGGTCCACTATGGTGAATTGTCTGCATTTCCCCATGGAGGAAAAACAACCACAAAATACTTTCTCAAAGCCAGGTCATGTGTCAGACTCCAGACTTCATGTCTAAAGAAAGACACAAAAAACCTCATTCAGAAATAATTTGTCATAGGACAGCAACAATGGCACTTTCCTTTACAACTGTTTCAGAAATCTTATATAATAACATTATTTCAAAAGGAAATAGAGCTTTGCACAATTAAGTAAGATGAAATTATTTCTCTCATTTCATTTCTATTTAGAAATAGTTGGATGTTTCACATCAAAAGTTTGAAATGCATCCTATTATCAAGGTGTTTTGGTTTTTTGCTTGAATTTCTGTAGAAATGATCAGCATAGACTGGCAATCATGACTTAAATGTGGGCTTAGGGACAGTGCTTCAGGCCCAATGAAGGCATAGCAAAGAAAGTTAAAATTTGGCAGATGAAAAAGGAAGGACATCCTGTCTTCCTAGGTGTTCACAAATATTACACAATGAAGACAGCATGTACTCTCCAAGAGACCAGCTTCTATTGTCAATTTCTATCCTATGACGCCTGATGTCACTCTCCCTATTTTAGCCACCACTGAAAACTCTCAGAATTTTCATTCTGTGGGTCTGAAGATATATTTTGTATCTTGAAACAGGTAAAAAACTTTCTTTGGTGACTTGACCAGGTTTCCAGAGGAGAGGATCTTTCTGATCCCAACTAGGAAGAAATTATGCAGTAGCACTGACATTTTAAAGTAACCTTTAATTTAATGTTAAGAAATAGTCTTACCACAATGCAACTGGATAATGGAAGGAATTGTCTTGGAACATGATGAGTCCCGTTTTATTGTAGGGATTGTAGAGAACAGACACAAGAAAAAAATATAGTTGTTTAGAAAAAAGGAGTTATACGCCAAATTATAGTAATGAAAGAAGAGTGTTCAAGTATTTCAGAGCCATTTTAACAGGACAATCACCTTGGAATATGAGTTTTCTCTTTGGTCCTAAATGTTTCAGGAATCAAATCATAATTCAATTTTTGTTTTGTCTTATTAGAAAATATCTGTGATCCATGATTTCTTCTACAAATAATTCTGTCAAAGATATCACTTTGTCCAGGTATGTTTTCTCTACCTCAAGTTTTTCAGCAAACTCAACCCCTTTCTTTCTTTTTACCACAATATTTGATTGCTCTGTTATTCATAATTTGTACTTTCTCCCTTAACAAATAAATAAAATATAAAGTTACCAAATGGAAATGACACAAAATTGCTCTGGAATACATCCTGAAAGAAAAGGTGTCCCATCCTATCCTATCCCTCCCCCAAGCATTGGGATGGCATGTTGAGTATGTTCATTGTTTCATACTTCCTTTCTCCCACCCTTTCATAGGAGCCCAAGGGCAAGAGAGAAGCCATGACTGCAAAGGGAATCCGCCTCCTCTGAATGCTCTTTTCATTAGCTTGGATAGTCTCGGAGACAGAAGCTGACAGTTTTGAGATCTTCAAAAAGAGGAATGTAGATTATCCAAAGACCAGCCCTCCAAAAGGTGTTGACTACTGTGACTACATGATGAAGGCCAGAAACTTATGTCACCTAAGAATTAATGCATTTATTCATGCCCCAGAAAGGGATTTTAAAAAGATTTGCCTTAAGGACTGTGATGTTCCATGGACATCTGCCAATAGTTTCTCACTTACTCTTTGTTATGATTTTGGTAGATATTTGGAGCTTTCTTTCAATCGGAGGATTGAAACATATTGTCAAAATGGATTGCCCATTGAATTTAGCACCATCAGGTTTTTTTTCTTGATAAAATTCTGCAGCAAAGAGAAGATAGATCAAGAATTACACTTTGCTGAATCACTGCATTAAATCCAAACTGGTAGTTTTCAGAGGGTCACATTTCCCTTCCATTCTTTTTGGGTTTCTTTCTGTCTTCTTTGTTCCTTGCCCTTTTCCCCTTATGATGAATGAACTTCCAATTGCCTGTTTGGGAGAGAGTTCTATCAGCCCTGATGAGTACACCAGTCATGGAAGGGTATTTTAGCCAAATGAAGGCTAAAGCCCTTGTATTGAAATGAGCTGTAAAAAAAGAATCCTGCAAGTCTCATTGTGCTGTTCCTGCTTCATTCTCCTCCACTGCAACGTTTGAGGTTGGAATTTGTTCTTTATTTTGTAGCTGAAGTCATGTGATTACTGGGGGATAAAGGAAATATTGCCTATCACGGAATATATCTTTCTTTAAGCATCCAATTATATTTTGTTCAATCTTTTTTTCAGACAACTGTTGGGTCTCATCATGAATGGAGAAGAGGGGATAGCAAGGGTGGATGGAGGTGGGGTGACCAATAACTTTGATCTGAATGAATCAGAATAAACATATTCACATATTCACCTTCTAAAACTGAATATTTCTTCATTGGCTTTGTTTTCACTCTTGTTACAAACATATTTTTTTTCACTGTCAGATAATGTGAAGTCCTCTTTAAAGATGTAGTGGCAACTATGGTTTAAATTCAATTGGAGCATCTCTTCAATAAGGATTTTCCTTCCTGCTAACCATTTGGCTTTAGCTCTCAGGAAAAATTCCTCCCATAACTTTCCATAATCTTGCTTTGCTCTGGAAAAGGCATAACTACACCAATAAAAAATGCTTTGTTTTTTTTTAAAAATGAAGTTGTGACATCCTAGCTCTGATTTGCTATCGTCATCATGGGAATACATGGCACATAATCTTCCCATGTTGCTGTCCTTTTAGGGCTGATAAAGCTCAGAACTGGCGCCTTCTTGTCTTTCTAAATTCTAATCACATACAGCCAGAAAGATCTCCAGTGGATAATAATGAATCCCAGCCTTCATAAATAGGAGCCCTGTCATTTCCATTTCAGCAGGACTTTAGATGTGCCTCCATAAAAGCCACTCGACACATTTTTATAAATTTGGAGAGATTTGACAAATATGGTTATGTTTTAACAATGTAGCCATGGAACAAAAAAGCAGTGTTCAGAAATAAACCAGTTTTTGGTTGTGTTAATTAGATTGGCAAAGAATATTTATTTTTTAACCTCCTGTTTTACTTCCATATTTCACAATTCATTTAGACACTTTTTTTTCCCTCTCCTTAAATGTATGCAGAAAAGGTATGTATATTAATTTTATTCATAAGGCCTAGGAATGTCTTCTGTCTTTTGGAAGACAAATCAACTAAATGTTGGAAATGCCACCAGACACCTGTGTCATCTTACCATATGCAGTAGTCATGTGTAGAAGCCAAAAAGTATTGGACAAAAATACATACATGGTTGGAGAATATGATAGAACCGCATATTGATTTGAAACCCAAAATATTTCTATTGGGGATTTTACCAGAAACTTATAGTAACAAAAATGTATATTTGATGATTCATGTATTAACTGCTGCTAGTATTGTATTTGCACAAAATTGGAAAAGTGAAGAGATTCCTACAGATGAGAATGTTATTAGGAAAATACTAGAATGTACAAATGAATAGGTTAACACTTGCAATTAAAGAGAAGGAACTGAATTTCATATGATATGGGAACTATTCCACCAATGGCTAGAAAATAAATATGAAAAGATTAGTGAAATATAGAAAATGTATCAATAGAATTAAATAAGTTAAGATGAGGATTGTTACAGCATAAGATATGCTATGTATATCAGTATCAAATGAAGAGTAGACAAATAATGAATATGGCTGAAAATTTTAATTGTTATTGCACAAGACATTTTTATCCAGACGATTGTCTAATGGAAGATGGATTGTTTGTATTAAAATTAAAAAAAATGTATAGAAAAGTTTGGCTGAATCAGGTGAAATCAGGTGAGAGGGGAGGGACGGGGGAAGTAGATAGCCCAGCTAACGGTCAAAATGAAAAGTTTTCCTGTGGGAATCAACACCATTGCAACAGGTGGCTGGGGAAGGAAGAGTTAGACCTGCCAATTTGACTGGTGACAATTGGGAGAGGGGAGTTTTATTCTATTAATTAGGTGAAAACCACAGGAACTGTTAGAGTTGGTTTCCATTTTTCTGTCTGAAGTTTGATTTCATTGCTCTGAAGAATCATGGAAATCTGCTCAAAATAATATTTTAATATTTGTTTCTCAAAATGGAACTCCCTCTTTATTATGCATTAACATCTTCTTTTGTGGGGTAAAATTTAATTCCTGAAGTTTGTGTTTCCTTGTTCAGCCATCCAAAGAACTACCCGAATGTTTCATCATTACTCTTTTCACATTAGTTCGTATACCAAACCAATACACTTTTGTAACATTCAGGGCTTAGCCTGTCCTATGATGGATCAGATATACATTTTGGGACTCTGCCCAATGCCACTAAGCATCAGAAAACCCAGTAAGCTTCCCTCTGAGTCTGTTTAAAGTTATTTCAAAGCCCTATATTCAAAGTTCAGAATTGCCTTGGAAATCTGATTTAAAGATCCCATTTAAGTTTAATCTTCCTGAAAGTGAACATTTGGCTCAAGGCTTAAAAAATGCAAGTTAGCAGTTGACAGTTGGGTTGACCGATGAAGAGATCCAGAATATTTGCCAATCTGAATTTCTTCAGGGTATATAAAATAGTTATAAATATTTCTGTCAGCAAGAAATGTTTAAAAATATATCTCCAATGGACCTCTTTGCCTGTCCAGAGAACTTGCAACTCCCGAGGTTCTTTGCAAGGTTTCCAGCACCAGGGGTGGAGGGGGTTTATGCTCTCTGGTACAAGTGGCCCCAGGGGCTATTATATGTTTTCCCCCTTCCCCTAATCCTAGGGACAATCACAAAGGTACTGATGGTGAGCGCAGAGATTTTGTTGATAGCCCCTTACTTGTCCAAGCGGCCTTGATTCGCCGATCTGGTAGGCCTGTCGATCACCAGACCTTGGAGAATTCCCCCAGACAGAGTCTCCCTCAGCCAGGATCCTATTATAGTTTATTTTTTGTTTTTAATAATTTTTGTTTCATTGAAGGAGGAAATGTTGGCATGATGGTCAACAACATAGGCAAATCTAGAATTTGGGTCCTAGAGGTTATGGAAGAACAAGTTGTTTGAGAAAAATGCATGCAACTAAGGTACCTTCTTTCTTTTCTTTCAGTCTTTCAGCCACCATTCACCTGGCAGAACTGTCAGTAAAGCAGAAACCTTGACACAGTCAAAGTTGATCAAGTTGGCTTTTAGTCTACTAGATATTGGATTCTTCAGAAAGATTAGGAGAGAAGAGAAAGGCTGCTGATCTCTAAGATTAAATAAAAATTAAGCAGCATTGTGATTAGCAAAATAAGATAGATTGGACCCTGAGACACTTTTGACTGAGTTGTAAGGTCTCTCCCCTTAAAGGAAGGTGAACATCCAAGAAATCACTATACAACAGCTACTCCTCCTCAATCTTGAAAGGTAAAGGATTCTCTTGTTGGTTACCAATCTGACCCTGCTGAATTTTAATTTCATCTCATGGCCAACCTTCCATTTCCCTGTCTTTCTGGAGAATTCAACATATGAAGAGGCTAAAGCCCATGTCACACAGCACCAACGGATGGAAAGAGGATGTAAAATGGAGAAAAACACTTGCCTAAGTGTGATGGCATCATCTGTACTCAACTTGTGTATGTTCTTCATACTCTCGATCCCGTCCAGCATCCGTCTACTGAGATTTCATCCGCTCAAAAAGTTTTGAGCTGCACAAAACTTTTTGAGCAGATAAAGTATCCAATGCGTCCATTATACATCCGCTTGGCAAACGGGGAACATCCATTATACGTCCATCGTCATCCGTTACTGTGTCCGTATATATCCGTCTAGGACACTGACGCTGCGCATCCGCGCAACTCGCATCCACTCAGTGGACGAGTGGAAAACGGACACAGGGAGGAAGCGAAACGGACGCAAGAACAGACACGCAGCATTAGTAGCAATGGATGTAGAAAGGATGAAAGCGGATGCAAGCTCGCATTACAAAGCATTAAAATGTAAAAAACATTCGTAATAGGGGACGTATCTCGAATTTAGGATGTCTCGAGGATGCCTAGAGCAATGCCAAAAGACACTAGGACGGAAAACCTATATTTCCTATAAAAAGGGGGAGAAATCACCTGGATCTCACCTTTCAGTCCAGCAGCCCTGTGGTGCAGACCTCTCAGCCTTCAATCTTTGCTCTTGCTCTTCACACAGCATCCAGTCATCTCCACCCATGGATCGTCACACACTCCTTTTGGCTAGCCGCCATCGTTCACACAGTGGCAAAGCCCCTCTACAGGCTCTTTCACCTGTTCTACAGGAAGAAAAGGCGCGGTGTCCACAAGAAGTGTCTGGGTCCGAAGATGGATCGTGAGAAGCAGCCGAGTATGGACTGTATAACAAGCTGATGGTGGAGCTGAGGAACGAAGACTCTCGTGCAATTCCAGAACTTCATGAGGATGCGCCAGCCATGTTTGACGAAGTTGTGGAGTGTCTGAGACCCAGGTTGACCAAGGCAAACATCAACTCCTAATGGCCCCCAGACCTGGCTGAAGGTGGCACTGACTCTGCACCACCTGGCCTCAGGGACCACCTCACAGGAGCCATGCAGTATGGCTGGAGGGTGCCACACAACACCATCAGCATTATGGTCAGAGAAGTGGTGGCAAGCCACTCAATCGAAGAATACCTGGAGGAGCCCTCCAGTGCCCCCTCCATAAAGAAGCTGGAAGGAAGTTGCAGAGCAGCTGTATCAGAGGTGGAACTTCTCCCACACCGTTGGAGCCATAGATGGGAAGCACGTGGCCTGCAAAGCTCCAGTCAAGTCAGGGTCCACTTATTTAAACTACAGGGCTTCTTCAGCATCATCCTCTTCATCATGGTCGATCCTGACTACAAATTCATGTACATCGATGCTTCAGCGGCAACGTGCTCATCTTCAGAATACCAGGTATACAATGCCAGTCACCTCAAGGAGGGGCTGAAAGCAACCTCATTCATGGGCTTCCCAGATCCAGACCCCCTGCCCAATGACACACAAGATGGGCCATTCTCCCTCAGTAACCTACCTGATGCAAGCCCTACACTCTCCAGACTGCCTCACCTGTGAAAGAGAGGATCTTCAAACTACGGCTGTCCAGGGCAAGGCGGGTGGTGGAAACACGCCTTTTGGCATCCTGAGCCAACACAGGTTCCAGGTACTTCTCACCACCATACAGCATCGCCCAGAGACTGTGAGGAACTTCGTGGAAGCTTGCTGCATCCTGCAGAATCACATGCTCACCTGCTACCCAGTGTTGCAGAGGCAAGGCTCATGGACCTCCAACAAGGCAAATGGGGACATGGAGCCTGTGAATGAGAGGCAAGGGTGAAACCTGATAGATACTGTGGATGTGCCAGGCCCCAACAGAGCTTCACGTGAAGGAGAAGAAAGCACACGCAACCTCCTGAAACACTGGTGCAACTCCCAGCTGGAGCAGTGGAGTGGCAAGACAGGATGGTAGATGCTTAATGATGCTTCCTTCAGCGCTGTCTCATCACACTGATGAGAATTGTGCCATGCTATGGTTGAGTGGGCTCTAACATGAACAGGGCATTTAATAAAGAGTTCTTGTTTATATTGAAATGTGTGGATGAATGATTACATTGTTTATTGATAATAAAGGGCCATAGATGTGGCAGCTGGGAGGGTGGACCATACAGTCCACTATGCTTGCCACTGGGAGTTTATCTATCCCACTGCTATCCTTACCCATTCCACAAGCATGCAAAAGGCTTAAACCATTTCTAAAAGGTTCCAACCAAGACTTTATTGACTAAAAGAATCTGAACCAAGTGTGTGAAGCAAAGATAAACTTTATTAATAACAATACTGTAAAAGCAAATGACCCAAGTAAAGTGTCCCAAGCAAAAGATAAAGTCAACAGGTAGCAACCCGTTCTCTGGCTCTCTTCTCAGTCCCTCTGAGACGTGCCCATAGTCTCAAGGGTGAAGGGTCCACGGTGCTGTGGAGGTGGCTGCTGCTGGAGTGTTGGTCTGAGTGCCATTGGGGTTCTGGCCCCGTGAAAGAGGACAACAGGGGACGGTGTGTGGGAGGGAAGCTCTCAGAGAGCTGGCTCAGTCCTGTGATGTTGAGAGCCCCTTTCTCTCATGCACATGGGGTGTCAAGTCCCAAGACCGATGACAGATGTTTCTGAGGCCGGGCCTTGGCTGTGGCGGTGGAAGGAGGAGGAGTGTGACGTGGGGCTGTACTCTCTGGACTGAGTGAGTGATGAGGCGGGGTGTGCCACTGTGGCATCGTGGCATTGGTGGCATGGTGGCATCTGGTGGTGTGGGTGGCATCTGTGGCATCAGTGGCATCAGCTGGCATCAGTGGCATTCAATGTACGTGTGCCTGGACTGCGGAACAAGGACTGCCTGTGCTGCTTGAACTCCTGGTTAGCTGTAGCCCTTGGTACGGTGAGGGCCTGTGGAAAGCCTTGGAAGGGCTGTGACATCACCTGGGGTGGAGAAGCAGAATCTGGACTGGGTCGGAGCCAGGTTGCAGCTGGGCCTGGAGGGTTGTGCAGAAGACCTTGATCCTCTCCTTTATCACTGGTAATGTGATTTGACATGTCCATGAGGGTCTGGTTGCACGTAGGTGAGGAGGGCTTTCGGTTTGAGGATGGTATGTCGGTGTGTACCAGCTGAGAGAGGAGATCTACGCTGCTTCTGATGGTGTCCCTGATCTTCCAGCAGGACAGTGTGGCTCTGTCCCTCTGGTCTGCCTCTCTGCCTGTTTTCTGTGGAGGTGGAGCTGGTGCTGCGGGTGTTGGGTTGGTTCCTCTGGTGGCAGTCCACTTCTTCTTGCTCCCACTGCATCAAGGGGGTCCTCCATGCGCTCCTCCATGGGGATGTGCAGCTGTCGGGGGGTCTCCATCATGGGATGCTCCACAGATACCTGCCTGGAACACAGGAACTGACTCTTCGCCAGAATAGGACTGGCTCTCTGTGGGCTGCCTGAGAGAGAGGGTAGATAGAGGGGCTGCTTCCTCCAGTAGCCGGACCTCCACCTTCCAAGAAGCTGCCACTTGGCCATCACGTAGGATCTCCCCGGTCGGTGAGCTTGACCGAGGCCTGGCCAGACTTCTTGAGGTGCAGCTTCCCGTACCAGGTATGCATGTGCTTCCACTACCCGAGGAGGACTCCGAAGTGTAGCCCAGGCTCTCCGCCTTCTCTCTTCAAGCTGCCTGCTTTCTTCTTGGTGTCTCGATAGAGCCGTGTTCCCTTCCGCCATAGGTACTCGTTCTCCTCAGGCATTTCGAGCACCTCATCCTCATGTTCCTTTCAATGGAGTACTGTCTCCTCCTCCCCTATCATGTGATTGCCTCTTTCCTCCCTCTGACAGGGCCTTCTGGGCCCTCAATCAGAAGGGGCTTTGAGCTTCTATGGGGCTGCCCCATCACACCACCACCAGCAACAGCAGCAACAACAACAGCAGCCAGCAAAAGCAGGACCAGCAGGACCAGCAGCACCAGCAGACCGCAGCACGCCCCATCACGCCACCCAGCAGCACCGCGAGCACGCACACAGACGGCAGAGCAGAGTAGCACCAGCAGCACCAGCAGATGACGACAGCCACGCAGCAGAGTAGCACCAGGAGCCACAGCGACCAGGCAGCAGACCACCAGAGAGCAGCACCCAGCAGATAAGCACAGCCACAACCAGCGCCAGAGCACCACAACCAGAGTAAGCACACCCCTGCGAAGCACCAGCCACCGGAGCAGCACGCGAGCTAACCCAAGAGAGCGACAGCACCGACGCAGCCAGCAAGCACACCAAGAACTACCAGACCAGAGCAGCACCAGCAGAAGCCGCCGACCACCAGCAGAGTCAGCCTCAGCAACAGTAAGCCCCCAGCAGAAAGCAGAGTCGGGACCAGGATGGGGGATGGTGGGCCCCTGTCCCTTTCTTGGAGCCAGGGGCTGGCAGAAGATGGCACAGGCTTTCCTCTTCTTCCCCCATGGTTGTTGGCTGCAGATTATGTCTAGCAGCAGGTCTTCCTCTGAATTGGTGACTTGCTTGCGAGCTGCATCCTTTATAATCCACGGGCGCTGACCCAGCAATGCCATCCTCCCCGCTATAGCCGCAGCTGAACGCTTTGCCATCTGCTAGGCATCCGCCTAGCGCTTCCGTTGGATGCATCCGCTGTAGTGCCGGCTCTGCATCGCCCTCTGCATCATTCTTCCACCCCTTGCGCAATTCCACTTCCGCTGTGCTCCCCGGAAGCCCGCAGATTGCTGCTCTCCGCTTCCATCTGCTTTCCCATTCGCTTAGGCTTCCATGGAGCATCCGCTTTACATCCTGGTACGTCCTCCACCCATCCATTCCTTTCCATTGTTGTCTGCATCTGTTTATGCCAATTTGGGGCAGCTTTTGAGATCAGATAACAATGAATGGAAAAAATTTTTTCTTGTACCGCTGTGTCCTTTTTACATACTTTTTTGCATCCGTCGGCCTATGTGACAGGCCCTTAAAGTTTACAACAGCTATCATAGTTCTGAAATTTCAAAGAAAATCCCAATTCCTGGTGCATAGACCAGCAGTATTAACTCATTGGGTTTATTTTTTTTTTTTGATGGGTCTAACAGATAATAGATAATAAGCAATTGCGAAGGGCACCTTATAGCGTTCATCTAGTCCCCCACTTTATTTCTGACAAAATGGCAGTCCCAATCTCTTTCTTGAAAGTTCTCAAGTGACTTGTTGGCTAGCACAACTTTTGAGGGCAAGCTGTTCCATTGGCATTTGATATCGCGCTCACTGTCAGAATGTTTCTTTTTATTTTCAGGTTAATCTCTCTCTTGTTCAGTTTCTTCACCATATTCTTGTCTGGCCCTGTAAGTGCCTTTAAGAAAATAGCTTGACCCCCTCCTCTCTGTGGCAGCCCCTCAAATATTGGAAGACTGCTATCATGTTTCCCCTGGTCCTTCTCACTAGACTAGACATGCCCAGTTCCTGCAACCATTCATAATATCTTTTAACCTCCAGTCCCCTAAACATCCTGGTTGCTCTTTTCTATGGTTTTTCTGGAGTCTCAACATTCTTTTTTATAATGTTGTGTCCAAAATTGGATGCAGCACTCTAGGTGTGGTCTTACTAAGGTTTTATAGAGAGGTATGGGTACTTCACTTGATCTTGATTGTATCTGTCTGTTAATGCAATTTAGGATTGCATTAGCTTTTTTGGTTGCTGTTGCACACTGCTGGCTCATGTCTGTACCAAGGGAGGCTCATTTCAATTTCATTGTACACATGTTGTGCATTGTCAATAAACATTTGATCTGATTTGAAAACTTCATTTATGATTTTCTCAATATCATTTTTCTTCTGAAGTTTCTCCTTTTAATCTCTATCTCTGTATCTATCTGTCTCCCTGTGTCCTTCTCTCTGTCTCTCTCTCTCTCTCTCTGTCTCTGTGTATGTGTGTGTGTGTTTTCCAAGAATAGATATTGTTCAGTAGCACGCATGACAAGTTGTAATTTGCACACACCAGCTCCACAAAAGTGAAAAATGTCATGAAAGTCACATGATGGCAATGTTGACACCATGAATTTGACACCTGTGGTATAGAACATACTAGTAGGGGTATTTCTTTTCTCCAATTTCTGAACAGTATACTTATTTTTGAATGATCTTATCATTTTAAAAGCTTGTAATGTTAAATTTCATTTATAATTTAAAATTGCAATTTTGAATTGCAAGCTGCCCACAATCATTGGTTGAAATAGGTAGCTGTAGAACTTTAATAAAACAATAAAAATGCAGCCTGATGTAATTAACTCATTGCATATATTGGCTCAGTACTTCAACAAAAGGGCTTAGAGGAGGCAGAGGAACCTGATCAGTAATCGAGAATTAAGAAGGCTTGGAACATTTGGAGTTCTCTGAAAATACATCTTCTTCTTTCCATTGTTCTGTCTGAATCTGAATCTTTGCCATCATTGTTGAAATACCTGCTCATTAGTTTGTTGAATCTGGCACAGTGGTTGGTTCTGTTGAATAACTCTGATGCACTGAATGATGATGCATCAGAGTTATTGAACAGAAGCTGCAAAACAAAAAAATTAATTGAAGGAAGAAGTCTCTGAGGGTCCTGGTTAGCAAGATTTATCATGATTAACAACAACAAAAATCTTTTAAATAACACCAGAAAAGTTCTGAAGACAAAAGGATTGTAATAAGTGCTGTTAGTTGCAAAGTTATTTCCGATCCATCACGATCCCATGGACAACATTCCTCTAGACCAGTGGTTCCCAAATTTTTTCAGTCCACTGCCCACTTCGTGCTCCAAGCTCATCCTTGGTGCTCCCCATCCAGGGGTGGGATTCAAATTTCTGTGGGTGTGGCCTAAATTGAGGGTGTGGCTTGCTGGTCACATGACTGGGTGGGCATGGCTTGCTGGTCACATGATTGGCTGGCGTGGCTTGCTGGCTGGGTGTGGTTTACTGGTCACATGACCAGATAGGTGTGGCTTGCTGGTCACATGAGTGAGTGGGCGTGGTTTGGTGACTGGCAAACCAAATGCAAGTCGTTCTCACTTAATGGCCAGTTGTTTAGCAAGTCTTCCAATTTATGACTGGCTTCCCCAGAGCTACTTGACCTGTTTTTAGAATTTTGACAGCCATGTACACACATACACACAAACTCCCTTCCACACTTCTGCTGGAGCAGGTCATTGGACTAGAATCGGCAAAACATCTCTGATTAGATTCTAGTAGTGAATAGAATCTAATCAGAGATGCTTTAGCACTCCGAATTCCCTGTTTTGAATTGTGTTTAATTTTGTAGTATGCCTTTATGTTATGCGGGCTTAAATTGCATTTGACATGTGTGTCTCTTTTTTGTGCACACCAGAAAGCTTTTTGTGATTCTTTGCAGCAAAAATTACTGACCTCTGGCTTTGCTCTACTTTTCAACATGCTGCCGACTGCTGCGTTCTACGTGCCAGCCGCAAGTCCACTCCATTGACCTGCTGCAACCAGAGGGAACTGCCAAACAAGTCGCGAACAGAGCAGTGCAATGAGTCAGTGGGGAGAAGCCTGAGAGAGGAGAGCGGAAACGAAAAGAAAGCAGAGAGAAGAACAGAGAGAAGGAAGAAAAGAAAGAGAAAATGGGAAAAGAGAAAAGGGACAAAAAGAGAGAGGCGGACGAAGGGACAGAAAGAAAGAGAAAATAAAGGAGGGAGGGGAGGAGAAAGATAAAGTGAGAATATTATAGAAGCGAGTGTGTGTGTGTGTGTGTGTGTGTTCTCTTGTAATTTACCAAGTACATTTTGGTTTTGCCTTCTTCAGAATTGGCACTATAATAAACGCACGAACAACGCTACTCTCTCTCTCAGGGTAGAGATCTGGTCCAATATATCCTGTTTTAAAGCCTCAAACAAATGTGAGAGTTCCTGATAGTTTTGAACATGTTTCCATCACAAAACCTTTAATAGAAGCCAAAGATGTTCATGTGTTAGCAAAGAGCGTTCAATGTGGCAAAAGGGCTCAGTCTAAAACTAAGCCTATTTCAATCTGATGCATCAGTCACTCTCTCTCTCTCTCTCCCCTCCCAGACTAGCTTTGCTCTACTTTTCTGATGGCTCCCTGGCGGGGCCGGCACTTTCGAACATGGATCGAATGGATGGATAGAATAGAGAGAGAGACACTCCACATGAGGACAAGTGGGTAGGTAAGTAGATATATTGGATATATTGGTAGATAGATGGATAGATAGATAGATTTATACAGTAGGTTGGTAGGGTAGGTAGATAAGAGGGAAGTAGATAGATAGATCTATATTGGTAGACAGACAGACAGACCGACAGACAGACAGACAGAAAGACAGGCAGGCAGGTAGGGTAGGTAGTAGGCGGAAAGAGGCAGAAGACACATGAAAGAACTTTGGATGTATGTATGAATAGATAAATGACAGACAGTACAGACAGACGGCGACAGAGGCAGTACTTTGGGAAAGTACAGCAAGCCAGTATTGGGAATTGAAATCCACAAAAATTGCTTAAGGTTGAAAAATATATCAACCCAGCCCATTCTGGTTTTAGTGTTTAGCATGCTTTTTGATTCTAGCTTAGTTCAATAAACCATGGCTAAGATCTTCTGTTCCTTAATGGCAGGCTGCCCGCTTTGCCCCTTCTCGCAGCCCTTTGCCCGCCAGTTCCTTTCTTGGATCCAATTTTGCAATGCCAACCTACCCGGGGCAGCAATGCGGCCAACTTGCTCCTCTTTGCTTCAACCCAAGTCCACTTCTGTTGGGCCAAGCAAGGGGAAGGTGCTTCTTGCACAGATGCTTCAGAGACTCCCAACCTTCAGAGAAGTGTTTCTGTTCCGTCCGTAAAAATGCGAGGTAGACCCGAGGGTTCCAACAACGAAAAGTCTTTATTTGTTAACACGTAAGAAGGAACATTGGCGCAAGCCGCGCGACAGCCCTTTATATGTTTCTGTCTGCGGCCTTGTAGCCAATGACAAGCATTTGGTTTTGCCGCCCTTGGGTCAAGCTTCGGGGATTGGGTTCCTATTGAACCAATGTCCCCTTTTTAGTTTTTTGTTAACCAATCGGAATGAAAGTATTTGAAGTCTACTATTAATTTATACAGAACACCCCTCCCCTCTTAGTTCAGTCCTTAAAAAAACAAAATGGTGACGTAAGTCGCGCAGGTAGGTGGGGCTTCTTTTGATTTGCCCACTGGACTTGCGCGGTTCAATTTCTGTCAGAGACTCTGCTGAACCGGCTCAGGATGGGGTTGCTGTTTCTCCAGTTTTCTGCCATGGAACTGTCTGGAAGGGTGAGTCAGTCATTTTAACTCCGCCTGAGTTTCTTAGGCAAGCGGTTTTGCCTGCTCCTCCGTTTCTCCGGGCAGGTCGAGCTTGGCCTGGCTGGCCGCTTCGAATGGACTCTTCTCGCAACTTTCTTCAAAACAGTGAGTCTCTATTTGGCTCTTTTTTGATTGTTATTGTTTTTCGGAGTTACTTTAAACGGTTCTTTATTCATTTCTCGTATTTCCCCCCCCCCCTCCCATTGGTATTGAATCTCGTCGTTTTTTAATACTTGTGTTGTGTTTTGTTTGCACTTCTTTCTATGTTGGGACCGAAGCTGGTTATGTGGCGCTTCATTGCCTGCGTCGTCTACCGTTAGTCGTAGGGACCGGGCCTGCTTTAATTTGCGTGATTTGTTCGCGGGTAGCCGTAATGTGGTCTCCGGTAAAACCTTTTTTGCATAAACTAGTCGCCTATTGCAAAATTCCTGAAATTGGGTGGAAGAGTCGGGGGGTTTCTGGTGTATAGTTTTGGGTGCAATCTGTCTAGTTGTGACCTTAGTTTCCTTCCCATAAGTAATTCTGCAGGGTTTTGTTAGTTGTAGTACTTGGTGTGATAATGTTGGAGGGTGAGTTAGTCGGTTTATTTTATTTTGGACATCCCGGTGTCGCGTTTTTCTAAACCCTCCTTGGTAAACTGACCATTCTCCTCTGCCCTAGATTTGCAGCGGGTGGGCCGGCGCGGTTAGGGCATGTCTTATACCTAGGGAGCTAGGTATGCTCGAATTGGTGACTGGTTAATTGTGCCCCGTTGGTCAGACACTAGAGTCCGGTGCCATGGGTTGCAAAGAGTTTGTCAAGGTTGTTTGTATAATGGTTTCTGTTGTTCGTAGACTGGCATAATTTTAACCTCAGCCAATTGAGTATGCATCTACGACAATCAGGAAAGTATGCCCTTGGTAAAGGCACCTGCAAAATCGGATGTGGATTTCGTGAACCAGGGGCTCTTGGGGTTTCCCTGTCCCTTATGTTGCCTTTTGGTGGGGAAGGCCTGATTCCCTTTGGCATTTGTTGCAGAGTTTTCACCCCAGTATTCGATGGTCCCTATCTATACCGCCGGCCACCAGACTTAGCTTCTAGTGAGGCTTTTTTTCATTTTTAACCTATTCCGGTGGCCTTTGTGGAAGCATACAGTACCTTAGTTTGCAATTTGTTAGGGAAATAAAATTACCCGATCACCCCACAATAAACAACCTTTCTGGATTGAGAGTTTCAGATTGTTAGTCCGGCAAGGTTTTAAAGGTCTTAGTTTTTTTGTTCTCCGGCCAGCCTTTACCTACCCCAGTTTAGTACGCGCGGCAGTCAATGGGTCTCATTTGCGGTGGCTCTGGTGACATCATTCGCAGAATATGGGTAGATTCGGGCAAGTCTCTATCTGCAATGTGGTCATCGTCGTGCCGGGTTTCCCTTATGGATGGTCATCGGTGTCTGCTCAAAAGGTCTGCATGGGAAATTTTGTTTCCGGGTGATGTGTCAGAGTAATAGGAGTAGCTGCGTAGAATTCCTGACCACTAGTCATTCGTGGGGACAAATATTCAGTGTGGGCTTGTTTCCCGCCAAGATTCCTAGTAGGGTTTGTGGTCATTACTTATTGAAATGTTCTTCCATATAGGTACTAGTGGAGAGCGTTTCACTCCGGCGACGATTGCCAGAGCTTCTCTGTCCAATTGACTATAATTTGCGTTCGGTTTATGGAACAGGGTTTTTGAATAGTATGTGAACAGGTGCCTCTCTCCCATCGGCAATTGGTGGCTGAGGATGGCACCAACTCCGACATGGCGAGCGTTTGCAGGTCACCGTCATGGTAAAGTAGTGTTTGCTACAATTGAATAAGAACGGGTGTTCAATGTTTACAAAGTTTTTTATTTTTTGGAAGGCTTCTTTCTCTATAACCCCAAGTTCCAAATTCTTTTTGTTCCCAGTAGTCGGTGTACATGTTCCGCTCTTGTCGCCTTTTGGGGTAGGAATACATTATAAAGGTTTAATCAGTCCCAGAAATGCCGTGTAGTTCGGTTTTGGTTCTTGGCTTTCTGGTGTGTCTTTATAGTTTGACTTTTTTGGTCGGTAGGGTGGTATACCCTCTCGTCTATTAATTGCCCAGGAATTTCGACGCTAATCCGTCACTTAACAGCACTTTTCTTTTTATTGAGGCCAGATTCTCTGAATTTAGCGAGTACTTCTTTAAGTCCTTTTTCTAAGCTGGGTCGCAATCTTGGCCCGAAATTAGGATGTCCATCAAAGCTATGGCACGACCCTTTTATAAGACCATTTAGAAGCGATCCATGAGGCGCTCTGGAATACGCCTGGGGCTACATCACTCCAAATTGGAGTCTGTTGGCAATTTGAAGGCCCTTTGCTGTGTAACTATGGTTTGTGGCCTTCAGCCATTGAGGGGTCTACTGGGAGCTGTTGATAAGCTTGCGCCAGATCAAAGTTTAGCGAAAATTTTTCCTCCCCAAAGGAATGTTAAGTGCTGTACGACAGGCACCCGATATGCACTTTGTTGTAATAGCCGTGGTTCAGGTACGCCTTGTAGTCACCACAGATTCGAACTGACCATCTGGTTTAAATTGGGTGTTTTACAATTGGCGTTTCCGCACTTAGCATGGTCCACAAAGCTCGAACATCCCTTGGGTATCATTTATTTTAGTTGTTTCTCTATCTTTGCTTTTTGAGTGCAAAAGGAACGTCGTCATGGCCTTTAGTCTCCCGAGGTTACTTGGGGGTAATAGACTAAAGGAAAATAGGGGTTCCCCGATACTTGCCAGGGAGCATCAAAAAACATCCTGGAACTCTTAGATCAAAGTTTCTTCCCAGTCGGTTTGCGGCACCCGGTCTACTCCCGTCATCCTGAATGCCCAAATGTGGCGAACATTCGTATTCCAGGAGGCTTGTTCGGTTCGGTCGACTATTGTCAGTGGTAGTACTTCCATTGTTGTTGTAGGGCGACTCGGAAGTGTCCTGGCCGACTACAGGAATTCTGGTTTCCTGGTAAGTCCTTGAAGGTTAATTTTTGCTCTGGAGTTCTTCTTGAGTTTGATATCTGGGAATAGTTGTTTGATAGTGTCCCATGATACCATCGATAGGAAGATCCAGAGTCTACTTCTCCACTTTCGCAACGTCCCTTCTATTTTTACAATTTATTTTACTTTCTTCCTGCTTTCCGTCTGAGCGCTCTATAGTGAAGTCTGATTGTGTATTCTCTCGGTTAAGTGGCCTTCGCTTGATCGCTGCACTTTCTCTCAGTTCGCTTTGGCTCAGCTTATGCGGGAGGAGTTGCTGTGTCTATTAGGCGCTTGTAAATTTCTTTTGTTCCTGCAGACTTTCTCGATTGCCTCGTTTCTTGCAAGCTCTGCAAATGGCATAAAGAAACCTGCACTCGGTCGAGGATGTGTTTCCTCCGCAGCCAGCACATTCCCGCCAATTCCTTTTTTCACGCTCTTTTCTTGTTGGCATTAGGCGGTGGACCTCAATCGTCTTCCTCCCCTGATTCTGACGTCTCGTCAAAATCTCGCTGTGCGTGGTGGTGGAGATTCGGGAATTCGAAATCCACAAAAATTGCTAAGGTTGAAAAATATATCAACCCAAGATTCTTGGTTTAGTGTTTGCAATGCTTTTTGATTCTAGCTTAGTCAATAAACCATGGCTAAGATCTTCTGTTCCTTAATGCGCTGCCTCCTTTGCCCCTTCTTTCCAGCCCCTGTGCCCAGTTTCTTTCTTTGGCCCCATTTTTGCAATGCAACCTCCCGGGGCAGCAATGGGCCAACTTGCTCCTCTTTGCTTCACAGCCAAGTCACTTTGTTGGGCCACAGCAGGGGAGGTGCTCTGCACATGCTCAGAGACTCCAATTCAGAGAAGTTTTCTGTTCCGTCCGTAAAAATGCCGAGGTAGAGCCGGGTTCCAACAACAAAGTCTTTATTTGTTAACACAGTAAGAAACGGAACATTGGCTCAAGCCGCGACAGCCCCTTTTACTATGTTTCTGTCTGCCGCTTGTAGGCCAATTACAAGCATTTGGTTTTGCCGCCTTGGCAGCTTCGTGGATTGGTTCCTATTGGAACCAATCCCCTTTTAGTTTTTGTTAACCAATCGGAATGAAGTATTTGGAGTCTACTATTATTTATACAGAACATGTTCCACCCATTTTTACGCTCTGCCCGGGAGGAGGAAGGTGTGTAGAAGCAGCCCAGACCAGCGTACACAGAGGGAATGATTGCTTGGAAAGTAAGCAAGCAAGTGCAGGGCTTGGTTGGAAGAACCGGGCTGCAGAGGGAGGGTAGGTTCTAATCCCGGCCATGTAGAGCCAAGCCGAACTGAGCTTGGAGAGCTGCAGCTGCACCCACCCGCATCCTGCGTGCAAGCCTGGCTGGCTGGAGAGGCGGAGGCTGGGCGGGTGCTGCGTGCTCCCTTGTTCTCCTCCAGGGAAGGGGACCCTAACACTGGAGCACCAATCTCTTCCACTGCACTCTTTGAGAGTGTTTTGCTTTTGGGCCTTCTGGCGCACCTCCGCTGATTCCACCAGAAAGCGCAGTCTCCGCCACCTCCCCCCCAGGCTTGGCAAGGCTCGCCATGCATGGGTTCTGCATTCAAGTGGTGAAACAGTCAATGGGGTGAGCCTGCGGGGCCGGCAGCTTGAAAGCCCCCCTGATGCCTCCTAGCGCCCCCATGCTGGCCCCTTTGTCTCTTAGCACCTTCCTAAGGCATCCCAACCCCCAGGGAGTGGTATCGCCCACTTTCAGAACCACTGCTCTAAGCCTTTCTATCCTCTACCATCCTCCAGAGTCCATATAAGCTCATGCCTACTGCTTCAGTGACTCCATCCAGCCACCTCATTCTCTATCATTCCCTTCTTCTATTGGCCTCAATCTTTCCCAACATCAGGCTCTTCTCCAGTGAGTCCTTCCTTCCCATTAGGTGGCCAAAGTATTTGAGTTTCATCTTCAGGATCCTGACCTTGTAAAGAGTAGTCGGGATTGATCTCCTTTAGGACTGACCGGTTTGATTGCCTTGAAGTCCAAGGGACTTGCAGGAGTCTTTTCCAGCACCAGAGTTCAAAAGCCTTGATTCTTTGGCGCTCAGCCCTTATTTTAGTCGAGTTTTCACAGCCATACATTGATCTGTTACTTGGAGAAACACAACTCTAAATAAGAATTGATTCCAATTTTCTAAGAAATGTTAAAGTTTGGTTTGAATATCCAAAGAAGCATTTGTAAGCACAAATCTTGTCAGAAGCATTTGTAAGCACAAATCTTTCAGATCATGTCGAAAAATGTTATTCATTTCATTATCTAAATTTCTTAAGGAAATTGAGAAACTGGATTCCTAAATGTTGTATTATTTAATTAGATGTTTGATGCTTTGTATTTGATTTCTAGAGCTATCATTTATGATTGTTGTTATTTTGTTCTAGCTTCCACATAAAAACTCAGAGAAACCAGAAAAGATTCAGTTATTAGCAAAAATTATATTGAGAAGATTAGAAGATAAGCTCAAGATCCAAATGGATCTTGACAGACTAGAACACTGGGCCATATCTAACAAAATGAAATTCAATGTAGAGAAATGTCCTACACTTAGGCAAGAAAAACCAATAGTACACAAATAGACTAGGTGAAACCAGACTCAATAGCAGTAACTGTGAGAGGGATCTTGGAGTCTTAGTGGACAACCAGCTAAAT